>CAJQZN010041216.1:25046-47754 GCA_907164685.1 Colias eurytheme
GTGCATATCGGGTAAGTCTGAGAATCGGCCAACATCTATTTTTCATAATATGTACCACGGGCGAAGCCGGGGCGGACCGCTAGTTTTAATATAAGATAATCGCTGGCAAAAACACTTTACTACTTTTGTAAGCTGCAAGTGTGGTTTATTTGTAATACTGACTTCTACTACTGGCGAAGACGATGATTATCATACTATTAAACACAATGGTATCTACAAATAATTGTTTGTCGTATTTTATTATAAGTATATTCACGTCTAGGGATGCTATATACTATATCATACATATAAACAATGCAGATTTGTCGAATGTTTCATCACGATTCGAGCACTAGAAAGTAGTTGAGAGCCATTTCGAAAAGGTCACATTTCGATGATCAATCCAATGCTTATAAAGGATTGAAATCAGAATCCCAAACCTACAACGTTTTTTTTTTTTTTTTCTTTATAGTGGAGAATGCATTTAGGCATACCCAGGGCACTCGGGGGAAGAGCCCTGGGTTATGTCGGACTCACCCTGCTGAGTGCAGGGTCCTACCGACTAAACTCCACTCTGTTCCGCCGTGCCGCTTTATTGACGGGGCCGCGGGTATTCGGTAGAACCGCGTCCGCAGACAAACCCACAGCGTTTTTTTTTTTTTTTAAGTGGAGAATGCATTTAGGCATACCCAGAGCGCTCGGGGAAAGGGCCCTGGGTTATGTCGGACTCACCCTGCAGAATGCAGGGACCTACCGACTAAACTCCACTGTGTTCCACCGTGCCGCTGTATTGACGGAGCCGCGGGTATTCGTTAGAACGCATCCGCAGACCCGTCAGCGTCAGTTTAACTTATATTGCATTATACTGGCCCAAATCAATATAATGCTATTATTATACTATCCACCGTGAGATATCTGACCTGATTTTTTGTTGCACCGTGAATCGACCTTGGTTCTTATTAGTTAACCGCTGTACCTTGGTTCTTATTAGTTAACCGCTGTACCAAGGAGGCGGTATTGTAATAAAAGTCAACAAATTACAATCTACCCTCGATAATATATATCCCATAAGAAACACGTGATCCACACGCGTCTACATTTCATTTTATCGCCTGCAGTCTCGCCTTACTGACCCTCAATGTTTATGAAAAATTTTATGTTATCGGCTTTATTTTGATTTTTTTTTGAGATTTGTAATTTATAATGATACTATCCTAACATTTTTGACGTGATAACGTTTTTAAAATCGTTTTAGTCGGGTGACATGTTCCTGAAACTTGTCACGAGCGCGATCGCAGGTATAACGAGAGAGAGACGGACCGATCTCCCGTTTCATCTCTCTATCATCTCGAGCGCTGCCACCAATAAGACGTTATCACGTAAACATCTCGATCGTAAACCTACATTACAAATAACCAATTTTTTATATTTAAAAAAAATATTTAAAATCTCTCCCTGGTAATGTTTACCCAATATTAACAAAATGCATCCACTATCACAGAGAGATTATACCACATAAGATTTTTATTATTTACTAGCTGCGCCCCTCCATTTTACCCGTAGTTCTCCGCTCCTGTTGGTCTAAGCGAAATGCTATAGCCTTCCTCGATAAATGGCCTATCTAACTCCGAACCTAAAACCTGAAATATTATTCTCTCCGAACGATTAACAGCTAAAATTTTTAGTATCAAATCTCATCTCATAATAAAAGGCAAACGAAGCCACTGGTACAAGCTAGTCGTCCCAAATGAGTCCCGCGGGACAGTCAGCACGTTCCACCACTATGTTACATCGGGGACGTATCGCTTGTCCCAGACTGGGGCATGAATGTTATATAGATTGGAGAAATTATTAAGCTATTGCATAGCTTCTATCGCGGGCCTTGAGCGCGAGGACCGAATTCCGTAGAAAAATTCCGTAACGAAAAAACCTCACGCTCCCCACTCCGACGGGCTCGGAGGTGTGGCTTGAAGGCATGCTATGCAATAGCTTTACCGCGGTAGTCCTCGAGTGCCACACGTCTTTTTTTTCTTTCATCGATCTATCTACGTGATATTATGTGTGTAAAGAAAAGTGGTATCCGTTAATTGCTATATTTGTAATATTGAAAATAATTCTTTCGTTTACTTATGGCCAATTTTTCAATCCTTGGTTAAAACTTACCCGTTCAAATATCAGGTACACGATAATATTAAAATGTTACTTGTAAACTGTCAAATACGGACAAATAGAATACAATTTTGAAATCCGACGAATAAGTTTTAACCAAACATTGAAAAATTTGCCCTTAGTGTAGTTTACGAAAATCTTAATTTACGATCAAAATGATATTCAATTTTTCATATTTTAGAAGCTTGTCTCGGCTCCACTCCCTCTTTGTAGTTTTTTTCACAGTGATTATCCTAAGTGAAGACATAGATTCACATAATATTACGCAAAAATCAAATTACCTATACAATTGGTTGCAACCACATTTTTGCGTTTTTCGTCAGTTTCCTGTATACTGTATCACATGTAATTCAATCCCTTTTAAATCCTTTACAATTTAAGCATAGTATACATTGTCAGCTACCCACTGCCCCCTCAATAAAATATGTGGTCTCGGCGTTACGCTAATACGTGTACGTCACGAGCTTATTAAGTTGAAGCTTAAAGCCTTAAATGTTGCTCTTAAATATGCATGACTATTGTATACAGGGTGTTACTAGATGCATGTTAAAATATGGGAATAATGTTGCTGTCAAATATGCATGTGTATTTTGAATAATGGTATTCTATTAATGACTTTTATTTCTATTATATCTATCTCTTATTTTATACTTTGTATTATATCTGCGATTGTTATCATATTGAAATAAAATCAAGCTGCAGACATATCAATCTCTTCTATTTTGCTAACTTTATCTTGAGGTTTATGTCTCCAAAATCATAATGTGATCCATATTTATAAATATAAAATATGACATACGGTTACCTAAGTCAGTCGTAAAGATTAATTCATTTATAAAATATAACACCCTACTCTACAAAAATAAATAAAAATATTGATCCAATTGATTCCAAATACCTACACTATATTTAATTAAAAAAATTTGAACACAAGTCGTATTTACATTCCCTTTGATAAAATTCTATCGAATCTCTACCGATTTAAAAAAAACAGAGCATCCTGTATACAGTCTGTTCAGGGACGCGGATGAGGATCATGTTTCAGCTGTGCAGGTCATTGCCACGGCCACGGGGCGCAACAGACAGACGGTATGATATATCGATTTTATCCGAACCCTGTATGTGACGGATTATGCGGATTTTTTTAGTTTTTGGGAATGGGATTTATTTTCTAACTAGGTAAGTAAACTAGGTAGGTAAAATATAATTGTGAAGCAAATAAACCTCCCCAAGCAAATATTTTCATATCAAAAATATAAAACAGACCCACCCTAAAGCCAAGAAACTAGGTACACTATGAAAAATAAATTATTTGTGAAAACTGTACCTAAAAGCTTCAAAAATTTGCAATATCCTCTGCCCTAAATATGTTTTAGACGAAAAATCCTATCTCCACCAAATGCAGTCCAATACAGTAATATAACGCAAACACACACAACCACAAAATAACACATCCACAAGACAATTTACATACCCCCCTACCAAACCTCTCTAACCGCCAAAATGCAAAATGCACTTGCAGACCTAAAAAAAGCACCAAGTCATTTAATTATCCAGCTAAAGACAAGACGGTAAGGCAACGAATCCCAAAAGTATAAATTACTGCGAACAGACCACGTCTTTAAGTCAAATGAGTTCTTTGTGGAGAGCAAAAAGTAAAAATAAGACTCTTTGTCAGCGTTATGCTAAATTTCAGAACGGGGATCTACAAAAGTTTGTCTTTGCTACGGAATTCTTTATCGCTTGAAGTTAAGATAATATCGGTATATGGTTTGAATTATATTATATCTTCACACGAAATAGTGTTATCCCTACTAGTAATATTATAAATGCGAAAGTAACTCTGTCTGTCTGTCTGTCAACTCAACCGATTTTGATGAAATTTGGCACAGACAATCTTTAGACCCTGAGAAAGAACATACCTTTCATCAAAACACCACGCGGGCGAAGCCGCGGGCGGAAGCTAGTTACTTTTATACGAAAGGTATAAAAGTTTTTAATGTAGAGTCATGCATGTTTGACCGCGATTCTTCAACTATCACGCTTCCAAATTTTGAGCATACTTATTCAACACTTTTGACAAACAGATGAATTAAAAATATATATTCACTTTAAAATATTTAATTAGCTTCTACTAGTTTTAAAGTTTTTATAAGTGTATCCTACCTCTGTATTTTGTATTTTATAGTTAACTAGCTTTCCGCCCGCGGCTTTGCCCGCGCAGTCAAAGAATAACCCGCATAGTTCCCGTTCCCGTGGGATTTCCGGGATTGCGTCATTTTCCCGGGATAAAAAGTAGCCTATGTCCTTTCTCGGGTATCAAAATATCTCCATACCCAATTTCATGAAAATTGGTTCAGTAGTTTAGACGTGATTGAGTAACAGACAGACAGACAGAGTTACTTTCGCATTTATAATATTAGTATGGATTTAATACACGATTTTTTCGTATTATACTTTGTAAAACACATATGTACCTAACTATGTATTTTGTACAACAAACAATCCATATATCTATGTATTTATAAGACAACTAGCTGCGCTTCGCGGTTTCACCCGCGTGGCGCCGATAAATATGGGCTATTTAACACCGAAATAATTTTTCAAATCGGTCCAGTAGTTTCTGAGATTAGCGCGTTCAAACAAACAAACTCTTCAGCTTTATAATATTAAGTATAGATTAAATAGCCAGAGCCCAGAACTAACCCTTAACAATATTAATTTTGTACGAAAGATACCAACACCTCCCAAGGTGTCGAAACTACAAAATCTACAGAACCAAGATAGGAGTTCGCTGGTTCGGAATTAATATTTTAACGATCGTACGCAATCGAGTGAAGTGATAACCATTCCATGAAACAGATTTTAATACGCCATTAGAGTGTGGTAGACCTCAAAATAATACCTATTTGAATATTAATCTCTACTAATATTATAAAGCTGAAGAGTTTGTTTGTTATAACGCACTTATCTCAGGAACTACTGGTCCGATTTGAAAAGTTATTTCGGTGTTAGATAGCCCATTTATGGCTATATATCATCACGCTAAGAGCAACAAGAGTAGAGCCACGCGGGTGAAACCGCGGGGACCAGCTAGTACAATAAACAATTCTAGCTGTGCCCCTCGGTTTTACCTGCATTGCTCCGTTCCTATTTGTTTTAGCGTAATGAAAACCTTCCTCAATAAATGGACAAACTAACAATGAAATTTTTTACTAATCGGACCCGTGGTTTCTGAGATTAGTGCGTTCAAGCAAACCTATTCTTGCGCTTTATAATACATATATAAGTAAGTATATATTGTTAAAACTGTTAGTGTAGTACTACATATGCAATAGCTAATCGATCATCGCTTTTAAGGCTGCAGTCTAGCAAAATTGCGTTTTCAACAAGTTATTTGACAATTTTTTCCCGGCTAATGAAATGATAAACTGAATTTTTTTTTCTTGTTTATCAATTAGTGTTATATACCCAATGCGCGTGAATTTTTTCACATTTATAAAGTTACTTTATTTTACCTTAATCAGGCCTTCAAGATAAGTCTCTTTCCCCCAAAGACATTTCGAGCCAAGTTTGTGCACTCACTACGTTGCAACCGATTACAATTTACACAATCTGATCAGCGCATTATTATCCTTATATAGTCGTTATTAAAAACTGCTGAATACAATTGCCGAAAAACTTATGATTTTCTTAATTAGAACGTTATAAATTCATTAAATTTCCCATTTTTTGCCTTACAAAATCTATTGATAAATACTGCTAAAAGTTATTTTTTCCATTAATTTATTCGAGTTGGTTGAAGACCAATGAGTATTAATCCTTTAAAAAAATTTTTTTTTTAATTTTGATAATTCTTTAAATATTAAAAAAATATTTAAAATAATTAGGAAAAATCCTAGCGAATTTCTTTAGTCGCGCTCCTTGGGCCGGAGCGTTCTGACGTGTGCTCTACGCTCGATTTTCCTTCATACCGAAGTGAAAGTTGCTCTACTTCATTAAATTTAATATTTTTGTTAATTGATTATTTTTATCTTAGTTTTGTGCAAATATTCGTATTTTTAAACATTTGATTTCGATATGGAAAATAAACGAAAAAAATACGCGTGTATAAAGTTAATGAAACCAAATAGATTGCAAAGGTGATTGGCAACAATTTCTTTATTTTACGGGGTGTCAGTAAAGGGATGTATATATTTCTTTAAAACTAAAGTAAGCTCATAAATTTTCTTATAATATAATTTTTTTGAAGTTCCAAGAATGTTTATTTTTCGTTTGAGAAATACGAAATATAATATAAACTTGTATTGAGAACTTGAACTTCCCAAGTTCATCCGGGGAAATCCCCATACGGGGAAAATGATTTGTTTACTCCAAAATTGATCCGAGGTGTTTTAATTTTTTCTTCTAGTCATTTTCAACGTAGCGGCATGTTGTTTGATTATTAATATTGTAACTTAAATACAGGATGTTGGTTTTATATTCTGATCTTACAGACGCGCTGACAAATTTAGTCCGCCATTTCTAGTTTAGTCTACCAACTCTAAGTACCAATATTAAAACGAATGGATTATCATCACATCATCAAAACTCAGATGTAATGGTAGATCACAATAACATAGAAAATTCAGTGGGTGTTGAGAACTAAACAAACAGAAGTAACAGAGACGCGAAGAATAAAAAAAGAGGACGAAAACGATAATTCGTTGATGCTTTCCCTTTTCGACGTATTGTTAGGGTACATCACCAATCTGCAAAAAACAAAACTGATGATTCCCAATTGCTGATTAAAAATGAAAAACAAATAATCGACAACAGTGGTGAAAATTTGCTGATCACAACAGATTTACTCATTTCAAATGTATCGGTGAACAGCGTAAAGGAGAGGAGGACAGGAAAACATTATGAATGTGGATGGTGGATTGTATACAGGGTGTAATCGATAAGTATGTGCAGGCGATTATGACGTTATTATTGCAGGTATCAAAAAACTTAAAACTGATATCGAAATTACTTTACCTAATGAGCAAAATGACAATAATAACTTTTTAAAAGTACAACGAGAAATATCTAAAAAATTTACTTTATACACTCCCATATCAAAAAGGGAAAATGGGACTAGTAGAAGTTAAATGTCTAATTCCGGCAAAAGACATGAATGCGGAAGATGCGGTTAAAAAAAAATTTAATATTTGAAATACAATGCAAAAAATAACACTTTTGTCATAGATAAGAATCATGACTATTTTTTCCAAATTCAGGGACAACTAAACGTTGCAGAAGCAGAAGTCTGCTTATTTGCTGTTTGGACTGGAGTGAATCATTCGTTAAAAATAGAATATATAAAAAAGTATGTAACGTTTAGGCAAAATAAAATGATGGACCATTATCAAGATTTTACATAAATTGCCTACTGTCAGAATTGATTGATTCGAGACTTCAGCATTCGATGCCCATCAAGGACCCATCCTATATCATTCAAGCGATTGAAAAAAAGAGATAAATCCAGTGCAACCGATAAAGCATCAGAATGCTAGCAAAAGATTTATTAGGTTTATAAATATAAATCTATATATTATACATAATATAATAAATCTGTAGAAGATGCGAAGACTGACATCCGCGCGGACGGACGGGCGGAAGCTAGTCAGAAATAAATATCTTTTGTTTTCATTTGCGTATTTTTCAATTTTATAATTTTTTAACACAAACATTACATTTTTTTATTATATACAAAATTTGTTTATCCGTTTTATTAGTTAAACTGAACAACTTTCACTAAGAAACTTAGGTCGAAAAAAATGTATAGAGTTATGCATTTTGTATGGAAAGCTTATTTTTTTTTATATTTCGTCCAAATTTCTTTGTAAAAGTTGATCAGTTATATAAACATGAAGTTGAAGATATCAATAGAAAGTATTCGCAAATTTTGTGTACTGATAAAAAAAAATCACCCGGTGTAATTTTCACGAAAATTGTTTCAAATTGTCATTTTTGGTACTTATTACGAATATTAAATTATACGAATGATTTAATTTTTAAAAATTAAGTGGAGCAACTTTCCCTTAGTACATTTGTATTATTTACATATAGGATGACAGGATGCATTTGTTTGCACTACTAGACCAAGCCCTTAAGTGATAAGGCCGCCAAATTGTACATTTATTTTAAGTTACATATCGTTTCTGTAAATTTTGTTTTTGTGGGTATTGTACAAAAAAGTGTTTTCTATTCTATTCTATTCTACATAGTATAAAACAAAGTTGCTTCTTGCTTCTATGTATGTGTATTATATTGTATGTATTTTAATGCAGTTTTTTTAATAGGTAGAGTGATTCAAAAGGAATTTATTATATTTTAGAAGCCGCAGCAAAAAGCTAGTTGCTTATATTATATACAAAATAAACAAGTAGCAAATAACCCGAATAGATATGTATTAGAATTCGACTAAATTAGGTGGCAGGTGTTGCGAAACTAGTTTAGATTGAACCCACGACCCTCGGGATCGGCTTTGAATAAAGGTTAAGGTTCGATGAAACCTTTCTAAAAACATCTAATAGAATTGCCGAGTTTGCTGTCACTTTGAACATACATTTGATTGTGCAAAACATACCCTTGGCAAATATATTTCAGTTTTAGATTCGAGTCTAAAACATGGTGACGATTTTTATAGTATCGTACTGTCGATTAGTCGATTTTATTTGCCGTCGATTCCCGCCCGCGGGTTTGCTCGCGTGGACTACACAATTACTTTTTTTAAATATTATGTAGCCTATAATATGTATTGGTCTATCACCACAATAAACAGAAAAAAATTACTAACTGTTTTAGGGCCTATTAAATAGTCAATAATATATTATAGTACATGTCCTCAATTTAAAAGTAAAAAGATATTGGTTTAGTTTTTATTATTTGAAACAAATATAACACACCAGCGTAATTAGTAATAGAGATTTATTTGACCAACGAAATCGTATATTTGCGAATATGATTCAAAGCTAATGGATTACAAATATTAATTGAAAACGCATATTCTACAAATCCTCGCAAAATTATTGAACTATACAAATTTATAATCGCATAAAATATTTTCTATTTGATATGATGTAAATGTGTGTACATATATTTTGTGTTTGTGTTTCTTGTGAAATATATAGTCGAAAACGGATGAAGCTTTTTGAGTGTTTTAATTAAAAATATTGTCAATTATTTTTAAGTTATTTTTGCATGAAATAGACATAATTCTGTCGTAAATGTTAAGCCTTTAATAAAATATCACAGTGATTTTTTTTTTTTCATTTTCTATTACATAGGGACTAGACTAGGGATTCTATGGCAAGAAAACTACAGAATAACTTAAATAATGGAAATATTGCTAAATTAAACTTGTTTAACTATTTATCTATATTATTTTCATACCTTAACTTATTTCTTAAAATATAACAACATTTGGAACTCACCAAGTTATTACGCAGCATAATAAGTTGCAAATCTATTATTACAAATGCAAAACGAATCTGCAACTTCACTGCTCTTGTATTCAAAACAACTACAACGTCGGTACTAATTATGAGATAAAATTATTAATTCAAAAGCTAACTTTGATTATTTTGTGGCAAATATTTTAATACAATATGGCTGCTTTAATTATTAACGCTTTATAAATAGGGCTTTTTAAACTAAAATACAACTAAACTAAAATAGGATATAATAGGTACATTTGACCTGCATTGTATTATGAAATTAATAAAATCTGTCTCTGAAATATGATTAGACACTATTTCATTATTTTTTAAATAATATAAAAATAAAGCAGGTATATGGTATATATATAAATAATAAATATATATATTATACTAGCTGCTCGGCGCGGTTTCACCCCCGTGGCTCCTCTCTTGTTGGTCGTAGCGTGATGTTATAATATAGCCTTCCTCGATAAATGAGCTATATAACACTGAAATAATTTTTCAAATCGGACCAGTAGGTCCCGAGATAAGCGCGTTCAAACAAACAAACTCTTCAGCTTTATAATATTCGGATAGATAACACGGAGGCTGCCAACAAATACGAAAACTTAAGTTGTGATTTGTAACACGAAATATTAAAACAAAGTCGCTTACCGCTATCTGTCTGTATTTCCGTCCCTATGTGTGAAAAACTACAAAACGTATTTTGATACGGTTTTTCGAAATATATAGTGTGGTTTAAGATGAAGATTTTAGTATATCAATGGTTAAGATTTATCAACGCGGTTCAAACTGCGCGTGGAAAGCTCGTTACACAAAAAACGAAATTTCCACCATACAAAACAAATTAAACATTTGAATACAGAGATCCCTAAAAAACACAGCGTATTCACAATCGATTATCGCTTCTATTCTATATACCATAAACTCCATTTTACATATGATTGCACTAGAGCGCTAATATAAAAATATGTCACGTCGACTAAAGTGGCGGACGCCTGTGTGACGTCACGCAAATCGTTTGCGACTCACATTGGATTTGAATAACGCTTTCAGGCTTTAAATTGTATTTTAAAATACATTTTTGATAGATATTGTGTTGAAATTGTGCCTATAAATACTTTCTGGTTTAGTAGTTATACCTTTTTATGTTTAACAACAAAGGGTTACTAATTTAATGTAGATACCGATAAACAAAGTGCCTCATATGTATTTAATTAAATTGGCTTTTTAATTTATCATAGAAATGTGAAAAACTTCTTATTTGTTCGTGAAGATCATGTTCTATAACTTCATCATTAATGACCGACTTGGCTACTTAATATTTCCACCCCAAAGCCAATACTTTAAAAGCTTACATTTAGGTTACAGAAACGTCGTTGTGTTAAACGATTAGTGACATAATATCTTACATGAATCATTTAGAAAATTCTATGTACACACCTCAAATATACTTAGAATATTAGGTACTTTTTCTAGCTTAGAATATTAGAAATTAGGTACTTTACCTACTGACCTACGAAAGTATTTCATCAATGATTAAACCCAATAGCTACATCCACATGTCTACATGTCTACAGTCTTTCGAACCTACTAACCTATTAATATATTTGAACAAATACAACACACTACATAGACTCTCAGTATTTCTAATTTTTCTTCAATACATAATTAATATCTTAATAACGTGAACTCAAGAGTTGCATTATGCGCAGACACGTCGCCGCTCAGAGGAACAAATAAACTGCTTCGTGCATACGGCAGTGCATAAATAACCTGCATGGGATAAACCTAAGATTGGTTGAACGTTTGAGACGGTAATTATGCCAATATTGTATGATATTTTTATAATATACTGAATGAAAAAGAAATTATTAAAATGTTAGGGTGTGAAAGAAACTATAAACCATGAAGATTGATTTAACAAATATGAAGATGATAGATTTCTCAAATAGATAATTCAGAACGGTTGGAGTTAATTGGTCAAAAAATTGTATGAATAAAAAATCTCACCGATGGGTGCCCTCGTTTTTCAAATTTAATGCATTTTATTTATTGCCTACTTATTTCATCTGAATAATTTATTGTAGTCAGTAATTATAATCAAAGTTCCACTTTTTATAAATACCATCAACCCTATCTATACATAATATACTTATAGTCTATACTATTATAAATTATTCCAATCAAGAACAACCCAACAACCAGCGCTGTTAACACTCATAAACCTAATTCCCTCCTACAAATCAACAAGAGCCTTTAACTCAAGCAATAAGCGCTTTACACGGCTGTAACAAAGCTATAAAGCTGCTAATAAACTAAAAAAGCTCGTCCAGTACAGAACATAAATGCTACTGAAAGAAAACATCGTAAACGCTTACAAGTCAAGTGTGGTGTATGGTCTAAGCTATAAACTTATACTTAAACTGCTTTCTGAATCGGTGGTAAATGATAAAACTGTTATGATGATTCAAAAGTGCTTCTACAAGAAGTGTAATTGAATAAATAAATGAATAAATGAGTTTGAGTTAAAACTAGCTGTCCCGGGCAAACGTTGTCCTGCCTTACTCTTATCACCTAGGTCTTAGCGGTATGAAAAGATGTTGACCGATTCTCAGATCTAACAGGCACACAAAATTTCAGGAGAATCGATCAAGTTTCGGAGGAGTATGATAAATAACATTGAAACACGACAATTTTACACAATTAGCTTTTAAGATGGACATAATTGTTATATAGGCAATGAGCTACTGAAAATATCTATCCAAATTTATCATTAGATTTCACAGTAATAATAAACAAGAACATGTCATATATAAAATATATATATTATTTATTTATGCTTTATTGTTTTAAATAAATTACAAATTGATACATTGTAACAAACGGCTTTATCGTTAAATAATAATTACTTCCAGACAACCGGTAACAAAAAGAAGCTATATAGTAAAGAAGATATTATTATATCAGATTAAAATAACGATTTCCTTGCGTATTCATACCTTTCCACCCCGCTACCTCCCTTATCTTATATCGCAGGTAACCTCAACGCCCGTAGTTTCCAATCAGTGACTGTCACTTATTGAATTTTGTTGTGCTCGCGAAAAGTTTCAATAATTCCTTACATTGGGAAACTTTATCAATTTCCTGAGAGGCGAAGGGGCAGGGGGATGGAAATTCGTTCAGATCTTGCGAGTGAGTTTCCCAACTCAGTCCATGTATGGGCCAATTAGTGAGTTCGTTTATATTGAGTTTGTTTTAAAAATTAAATACTTAAAGTGAAGGTTTCATGTTATTGTCAAACGTTTGTCCGAGTTTTGCTCAATGGGAAAAAGTTAATTCTCTCATGGGTTGTTATGGAATTTATGTAGGTATTTGTTATGAACTTTTCCGAAAAACTTTTGTAGTTATTTTATTGTTTATCGAGTTAACCGATAACGCAATTTTTCTCTTTCTTCTAAGTTTATAAGTTCCTTGCATTTCTCTTAGTTTCACAGCCTGTAAAAGCACAGAAAGTTGATTATCTACTCCTTGTAAATAAGTCGATTTTCTAGACTGTGAATCTCGTAAAATATTTTTATTTGTTTTGATTTGAAGTGAAAAACCAAACCTTCAAACTCTCTGCGAGAGGTAGGTACCATTTAGCTTTTACTCAAGTTTTAATTATTTTAATGGCCGATTTTTCAATCGTTGGTTAAAATTTATCCGTCCAATAAAGTATTACACGAACATTTTAAAATGTCACCTGTATACTGTCAAATACGGAAAAATATTAATATATTTTTGAAATGGTAGTTTAATAATTAATACGTTATTCGATGAATAAGTTTTAACCAAGGATTGAAAAATCAGCCCTAAATAAAGGACGACTAAGGGCCGATTTTTCAATGCTTGGATAAAACTTATTCGTCGAATAATGTATAAAACTACCATTTTAAAAACGTATTCTAATTGCCCGTATTTGACAGTTTACGTGACATTTTAATATTATCGTGTAATATATACTTTATTAGACGGATAAGTTTTATTTAAGCATTGAAAAATCGGCCCGAAAGAAACAAGTTACAAATCTCGTGTTATTATTTACATTATAAAAATAATCTCTACATTTAGGAAAAATAAATTTAACACTACATAAAATTCGGAATGAATAAAAACAGAAACGAAAAGAAATCCCGACCCATCTCAAGGGAGGTAATTATAAAAATGTTAATTATAAAATTGTTAGTGAAGAAAATAAACGGACTGTATAAACGGACGCCATGTTGGTTTAAGGCAAGTCCATTAGGACTTATTGACTTAGGACCTGTGTTGGACCTAAACCTGACTCTGAGTTTGATTACTTTATCGAAATAGTCTATCTACATGGAATTCTGAAAATAGGCACCATATGGCATAGTTACTTTTTTTCATAAATCTGATTCAATTTCCAAAAGTTTATGCTAAAAAATTGTTTGTTCGAGCGAGTAATAAAATTCATAAACATTAATGTAACAGTTGTAAACTTTCTTTCTTCTTTCTAAACACTTAATATTATAATACTTAAAAAATATAGATATAACTAATACAGATAGGTCTACTTATTTTTAAATATCTCAACAGCATATAATATTGTCGTGTCGTGTCAGCCGTGGGACGTCCACTGCTAGACAAAGGCCTCCCTCAAGGTTTTCACCACAAAATATTAAAACACATAAATTATTATTTTTAAATGGATTTATTATATGTCTACAATTTCTTATTTGATTCTTTCCAATATTTTTATTTGATAACACACATAAAGAGTTATTCATTCACAATAGCCAATAAGATATCTGTGCACAGCATCCCACTCGAGATCGTGACGACAATTAGAAGCACTTATTGCTTTGTCGCATCGGTTACGTGTCGGAGACGTGGTTGCTAGAGTTGGGGATACACTGGGTAACTTGGAAATTGCTTTGAAGAAATGCTATTTACTTTATGTATTAAAGGTTGTTTTTTAAATCTGTGTTTAAAGTCTTTAATAAATTCCTTAGTTTCTTAATGTACAATGTAAACAACGACTAAAAATGGTGTAACAAACTTTATAAATTTAAAATGCTTTAAATTATAATATGATGCGCGTATGGTTAATAAATCCACTTTCCCACTATAAGAATAGAGCCCATTAATTCATCTCTATGAATTCATAATACTAAAGAGGAAAAATTTAATCGTTTGTTATGATTTAACTCAAAAAATTGCTTGACCGATTTTAAAATTCTATTACTAGGAAGGTAAATAATATTAAGAAAGAAGCTAAACTTTTACCGAATGATAATTCGATTAATTTCAGTTACTATATCACCGATTTTCATACCGTTTTCACCAAGCGTAGCGTGATTATCGAGGTAGGTTTCAGTTTTTCATAGAGCGTGCAAAGTTGTGAGCAGATAGGGTATAGATAAAACAAAATGACTCCACAATATATCCCTTACCCAGTGTACCACCAGCCCACACCTCGCAGAATCAGCACCTATGAGTTATGTCGAGGATTATTGCCGTATTTACACCCGACTGCGCGTGATCACTTGCTGACACTGCTGCTTACTGCACACGTATATAATACACCTACACTTATATAACACACTTACACGTATATAACAAACCTACACCTTGAGTGTTGTGTTTTGATTGAAAATTTACGAACTTTTGAAATTAGTAGTAGTAATAGGTCACGTAAAATGTTACACTTTATCGAAGTTGATTTTTACAATAGTACCAATAAAATTAATCAAACATTTTCATTATTGTTGTTGGGGTTTTATAACAGCGTGTGTGCCGAGCACGCGTGTCTGAAGTGAAACTTCTTTGGCAAGATTCAAAGATACGAAATCGTCGCCATGACGTGACGGTATTACCTTGACGCAACCTTGAAATTTATCTCTCAACGCGCCTAAAGAAATTTCACTTCAAAAATATTGGTTAATATGGTTAAAATACAGTTTCACAAGTCTTAAGTATCCAGGTGGTAGTTTTTACATTACTAAAGAAAGGAATTCATCTTCTATTCTTCTTATTATTAGCAAATACATATATAAACTGTATTCTTAGACAATAAATGTTCCCATTCAACACACTTGGTCCATCCCAGTCCCCAGACAGCCTATTATAACGCTCGAATAACATGTATTTGCGCAAACTGATTGTGCAAGCACACGCAACCAATCTGGACATCGTGTAGCCGTAAAATATTTACCCGACGTGTTATAACCACATTTAGAGGATATTTGGTATTGTCATGCCTTTTCGTGTTTGTGAAAATTGAGTGAAGAAATAATATAATATGTATATAATAATATTATGTTTGTTTGGGAAAACGCGATAAGTAGGTACTGAGTCGATTTAGTAGTAACAATAAAAAGCAGTAATGATAATAACTGTATATTAAGAATAGAACTGATTTTGAAAAGAAGTAGTGCAAATAGTTTGAAATATTAATATAGAAAATAAATAGAATTTTAGAAGATCTTTAAAAAAGGAAGCCTGTCTCTATATTATGCTGTACCTATTAATTCGTGTTTTCCTCCAAATATAACTAAATGAAGTTTTTTTGCATAAAATAAAACATACGTACTTATATTTACTTTCAAACAAATTTATTTATATTAATCTTAGGGTCATAGAGTTATTTTCATGCATTCCTAACAATCTTCTAAATACATAATATTACTAGAACATTCGATATCATAAACCTTATTATAATACACAAACAAATAAATCAACCAAAGCGATAAAACAAAGATTATTATAAATAATTCATATTAAATAAATCACATACATTTGGAATACATTGTGGATGTTAGCTATTTATCTATACATTTGGCCTCATCGACTGTTCTGTATAAGAAATTAGGAGCGTTTACGCACTGAGCAAAACATGTGACAACATTGTATTTACTATGATTGGATTCTTAGATTTGAAAGAGAGACTTTCGTATCTTTATATTGTATACTTAATATTATAAAGCTGAAGAGTTTGTTTGAATGCGCTAATCTCAGGAACAACTGGTCCGATTTGAAAAATTATTTCGGTGTTAGATAGCCCATTTATTGTGGAAGGTTATAAGACCAACAGGAGCGTAGCAATGCGGGTGAAACCACAGGGCACAGCTAGTTATATAATTAGCAAAGTGCTAGAAGTAGTAGAAAGCGTGATATCCGTATAAATAAAAAAAAAGACGTGTGGCACTCGGGGACTGCCGCACAGGACTGCCGCGGTAAAGCTATTGCATAGCATACCTTCAAGCCACACCTCCGTGTCCGTCGGAGTGGGGAGCGTGAAGTTTTTCGTTACGGAATTTCTCAATTCGGTCCCCGCACTCAAGGCCCGCGATAGAAGCTATACAATAGCTTAAAAATAAATAAATTAGGTAGGTACAGTAGTGGATGAAATCTAAGATATATTCGCATTTCCTAAACCATAACGAAATATGTATTGAAGAAGCCCACATTTTTCTGTTGTTTTAATTCAGCAACAGAAACCACTATTTTATGTACTTTCTGTCCGTCTGCATGTTAAGATAAATAAACGTAATAACAACATGTAACTGAATAAAGTTTATGAGGTATTCACCGGTGTACTAGGTAATAGATAATATCTTACTTAAAATACAGCCTCCATCTATACTAATATTATAAAGCTGAAGAGTTGTTTGTTTGTTTGAACTCTATTATAATTGTAATTATTCATTACAAATAATCAAAATAAAATAGCCAGAACAAAGTTAGGCCCTGGTAGGGTAGGTAGGCAGGTACAGCAATGTGAGACGAACACTGGCTTATTTATACCAATAATAATGTATTATAAACATTAAATTAAGTTTACAACAAAAATACATAATATTAGCTAATGTGAAAACGAATCAACCAATCATCCCACAACAATGAAATGTGCACACAAATATTCATCCAAATCGGTTCATGTGATTAGTAGGAGTGACTGCAGCGCCATCTTCCGGGCCCAATTGTGTTTCCAGATCACCCAGGAACTCAATTTAATATACTTACACAAAATTTTTCGAAATGAAAACTCACATTACTATGTAAATATGAATATAAACCTGTTTTAGTACTAAGCAATTTCCCGCACAGGTGTAGTAAGTATAAATGAAATAAATATCAACATCAAATTCTTTATACAACATACTTATCTACCACCTACTAA
Organism: Colias eurytheme; assembly: GCA_907164685.1. Lineage (NCBI taxonomy): Eukaryota > Metazoa > Arthropoda > Insecta > Lepidoptera > Pieridae > Colias > Colias eurytheme. Next base: position 42,849 of record CAJQZN010041216.1, read on the forward strand.
GAAATGTAATTCTTGAAATTTTTTCGTATTTTTTTTAAATATAATACTACTCCAATGAGCTCCTGTTCCATATTACGTCCGCCATACTTCCACTAAGTTCACCATGATTTTTTATTTCTTTGCACTTTGTTGCTTTTTGCTAAAAATGGAATCATGCGATAAAACCAGTAGAACGTTGATAACATACATTTTTGACTGAATAAAGGTACTTACGAAGGAGTGGGTTCACATTGTGAACAATCAGTGGGTTTATTTTCCTTCTGGATTCCGGATTTCTGAAAAGATTATCTATGCTATAAATGAAAAAAATCTTACACATTCGTTATGTTCTTAAAACAGGGGTACATATCAAACATCGTCTATAATACAATTATCATCAAATTTAAAATAAAACCAACTTACTTCATTAATTTGTTCCAATTGTAAGCATTCTTTTTTCTCCAACCTTTATGTTTCTTCTTCTTATTTTCTTTATTGTCCCCATTTGTCTCATTTTGTCGTATCGTGTTGTCACCCTTTTTTACGATTACACAAGTTCCCCGTGTGACGGCCGTAGCGGGAATGACTCGTGCAGCGATCGGGGTAAGAAGGTACAGGGCGGCTCTCGCTATATTGGCTGGTCGCGCGCTAATTTCAAGTATTTCTTGTTTATTTCAAAACCATCGCATATTTCAAAATTCTAAATCGGTAGACGTATAGGTTGTATATTTTATAGTTAATATCCAAAAAGTCGTAACTTTACGTTTGTTATTTTGAAGATGCCAGAGATTATAAAAAAATAACAATGACAACTTTGTATTTTTTTTCTATCGAGAAAATATCATGGAATCATGTTTCTAAAACGGTAGACGTATTGTGTTACTATTGAACTTTCTTGTCAAGAATTTTCATCACGACAACTTTAATAATATAAAAATTACGAAGGTTTAAAAAGGGCCGTAAATGTTAGAAAAATTAATTCATCACCTTAAGACCAACAGGAGCGGAGCGACGCGGGTGAAACCGCGCAGCGCAGCTAGTTTAATATAACGTGTAACCAACTACCCATAAAGTTACAAGCAGTAACTCCACATAATTTTCAGTAGAACGGAAGCGCAGTGCGTACACCGAATGAATTAGCATTAGGGTCGGCCATATTTTATTTTTATTTATTGCAGTCCTTGCTCGCCCCTGTCCTTACCCGATTAATCAATTTTCCCACCGACTAATGGCAGTTTTCCCAAACCTTAACCAACGCTCGCCCACTGTGTAGTGATTAAAAGTTATAATTACTTTTTTATACGTCGGATTTTTGGGGATCCGTGAAGTGACGGTTTGGTTTTCATTTGGGTTTTTCTTTGTTTAGGTTACGTAATTTAAAACCTAACTATTTATTCTATTCCTTAACACCCGGGATATTATCTATGTATTGTTGACCTTAGGATATACCTACATTAATATGCAGTTGTTCTACCCTGATATTGTTTTTTTAAACCACTCAGACCAGAAGTATTTTCCAGAGTTTCAAAAGAGATATACATAAAAGGTTAAACAAAATTGAAAACATGTTTAAAAATGAATTATTAAAGTGCTGATTATATTCATTTAACCTCCCTTACTTGGCTAGAGTACTTGGTTACAGTACACGTTTTTAAGTGTAAAACACATACATAAATACTAAAGCACCAAAACAACAAACAAATCACAATCACACACACACACATAAATCTTTAACAATACAGTTACTTCAGCAATTACTCATATCCTATTTTTAATACATAACCTCAGTCCCAGAAGAACGAAGCCACGTTTTATCAAATTGAGTTTTGACATTAAACTTTTATCTCAACAAGTGGGACAGCTAAATGTTTATTCCTTTAGCAATTCCGCAAGATTAAACGGGTGAAATTTTTAAGAGGTAACCGGTATGTGCCCTCCGGGAGGAATACAGCTTCACATCTTCTAGAGATGTTTTATAACAGTTATCTTGGTATTTGTGGACTTTGGTAACCGCAGAAAAGAAATGTGAAAGAAATTATATTGGATATGTTTTGGTTAATAAGTTTTAAGCTTAAACAGCTGATCTACTATCAATTCGCCATAAGGCTTCCACTGAAAATCAATTATCTTGAACTGAATGGCAGGCCCATGGCAGGCCTACGGGAGGGAAGAGCAGGCAAACCACCTTTCCTGTTCTTGGCTTGCGCCTGGCCTGGAGATGGGCTGCAGCCGAGGGGGTTGCGGAAGAATTCTAACAAATACCCGCGGCCATAAAGCGGCTCGAAGGAACACAGTGGGGTTTTAGTCGGTAAGAATCCGACATAACCCACGGCTCCTTCCCCGGGGGCCGTGGGTATCTTTGGAAGATTTCCCCACTATAAAAAAAAGGCCCATGGCAGGCCTCATTATTTTCAAAATATACGTATAACACATTTATTTATACATGATATTTTCCCTTCTTATATATTTTTTATGTATGTGTACCTAATATACGTGTAAGTATATTCTTATAACATACGGTAGCAAACGAATATTTTTCTATCTTTCATCAAGGGCCAATGGGATTAAGCAAAAGAAAGCATGCTCTTATCTTTACCTAAAAACAAAAACCTATCTAACACTAGGCATAATTTTAAACTCATCTCCAAGCAATAACTTGCCTATGTTAATAAATAATAATGCATTGAAAATTTTTCGACAGCTCTATATTTTTTTATTTTTTTATTTTTCATCCCTTCGTGCGAGTAAACTAGTTTTCTTATCGCATAATAGCTGCTATTTATCACAGAGTGATATATCGTTATGTACTGTGAAAAATAACGTAACACTTTATTTAATAACTGTTATTTTTCACTTTACGTACACTGTTATAAGGAGTAACAAACTTGATGAAATGTAATTTTATTCATATTTATTTATGTTATACTAGTTATAAAACAAAGTCACTTCCCGCTGTCTGTCTGTTCCTATGTATGCTTAGACCTTAAAAACAACGCAACGGATTTTGATGCAGTTTTTTAAATAGATAGAGTGGTTCTGGAAAACGGGTTTAGAATATAATATATTAAGTCAGATAGTGGGAAGCCGCGTGCGGAAAATAGTAACACGATATTTTTACAAAAAAAAAATAAAAGCAACTTTTTTAAAAATACGTAAAAGAGCCTTCCTAACATCTATACAAGGGCGTTAAGCGTAGTTCACATTGTTCAAGTACCTGTACACCACAAGATCGTGTGTGTCCGCCCTAAGGGTGGAACAAAAGAAAAAAATGATTCCGAATGGCACAGCTAAAGTCTATTCTCTATAAAAACTTCCGCACCTTTGAGGCGATCATTAAAGGCTCCATTTTTTCCAGTCTCTTTGTACTTTAAGTTTGTTTAATTGTCGAAGTTTGTGACGGAAAAGTTCGCCTTTTTTCGGAAGCTCCTAATGGCCTTTACATAATCTTATAAATAAATAAGCGATTCATTGAAGTGTATATAAGAGGGCATTCAATATTCATGTATATAAAAGTACTTCGCTTCCAAATGGAGTATTCTTGACATTAATTTTATTTCTGTATCGTATCCATTAACTCTAAAATAAACATAATATTATTTACTACAAACGTTGTTAAATTAAATATCTTCGACAATGATTAAACAATTGTCTTTATAAAAAGCACTTCTAAGAGCTTTTTAAGTGTAAAGATTTCCAATAAAAGATTTTTTTATATTACATATTACATTTTAGCTTACCTAACTATGACAGGCCTCGTCTCAAAAACAAAACTCCAATTTAAGTATACCTAAATAATATTATAAAGCTGAAGTTTGTTTGTTTGAACGCGCTAATCTCAGCAACTACTGGCCCGATTAGAAAAAATCTTACAGTGTTAGATAGCCCATAATATATCGAGAAGGGCTAAATATCATCACGCTAAGACCAAGATGAACGGAGCCACACGGGTGAAACCGCGAAGCGCAACTAGTATAATATAAAACTCTACTAATTTGTGAATACATTATGAATTCCGTACATAACCAATGCAGGGTACGTCAGTAAAATATTTTACTTTCCACTTTATAGCTAACTTATTACCCCGGCTTCGCGCGAACTTTATGAAGGAACTATATATAGAGGCTAATTAGTTTTTCGCCATACGCTAAGTTTTTATTAGCTTAAGGCACTATAAAGTTGGGCTTTTTAATTCTAAATGACTTTACTTCATCTTCGAGGGGAATAACCTCTTTTATTATATTTGTAGGTTTTTGAACATACTCTTAAGTGTTTAAAGTTTTTTTTATATAAATTAACTTAGGTACACTTAATATTCCAGCTCTATCATACACAAACATATTTTACATAATTAAATAATTGAATTATTATATTATCCATCAATAATACAAGATTAAATTCACAATCGTAATATCTTCTTTATTGGAATTTTTACAACGCTGTAATAGATTTTATAAGAAAGTTTTTTTCTAAGGAAGACCAAATTACAAAATAAATAGACTTGTTTCCTTGTTTATAAAATGTATTTATCCTATCCTATTCTATCCTACTAATATTATAAATGCGAAAGTTTGTGAGGATGGATGTATGTGTATGTTTGTTACTCTTTGAACCGATTGTAATGAAATTTAGCACACATATAGAGGGTAACTTGGATTAACACATAAGATGGGTTTTATCCCGGAAATCTAACGGAAACTAAAAAACTATGCGGGTTTTTTCTTTGAAAACGGGGGTGAAGCCGCGGGTGGAAAGCTAGTATTACATAAAAGTTAACACAGATAACAATCAAATTACATACACACAATATAAAACACGTCATATACATAAAATACTTCAACTCTCATAACAAAACTCAAACTCAAACTCAAACTCAAACATTTATTTATTCAATTAGACTACTATTTAGTAGCACTTTCGAATCGTCATT
>CAJQZN010041216.1:57754-92263 GCA_907164685.1 Colias eurytheme
CTATTACACTTGTGAGATAAGATAGAGCCCGTCAGTATCTTTTTTTTGGCATTCCCAGTTGGTAACATAACCAACCTACAACGTTTTTAATGGTAAGATTAATAATAAGCTCTTGCCCTTAAACAAACCTTAGATATGTTATATGTATTATGTTACGTTATCTAATTCAACATAATATGTATGTTTCATTCCATCGTCGAATCTAAAGGATAAAAATGTATTCAAAAAGTAGGTTTGTATAAAAACTATTTAAAAATCAATCAATTAATTCAGACAGATCAGTTTAAATCAGACAGATACTTAAAACCTATTAAATTAAACGGTTTCTACCATTATATACTGACGTAATAGCCCACGTAAGACAATTTTCACTACAATTTACATTTGAAATCATCATCTGTTTAACTTGACTATAAAATCCATGAAAATATTATCGCTCTATCATATAAATACTATATTTATTCAGTACACAAATATGAACAAAGCATGGTGACCCTAGCTAGTGCAGGTCATAGTTTCGCGACTGTATAATATGAACCGTGATTTAATGCACCTTAATACCAATGCACCTCTTTACCTCTACACTAAAGAATTCAGAATTATCAAACGATTTGTCGAGAATTTATTTTATAACTAGCCAGCGCCCGCGACTTTACCCGCACTATAAATAAATTACGACTTTTATAAGAAATCTTTTGACTTGTACTTTGTACTTTGGGCGCGTTGAGAGTAAAATTTCAAGGTTGCGCCATGACAATACCATCACGTCATGGAGTAAGGCGACGGTTTTGCTGTCTTTGAATCTTTCCAAAGAAGTTTTACTTCTGACACATGTGCTCGGCACACACGCTCTTTTTTTAATATTATATCTTTGACTGTTTCTTAAATAATAAACGAAATGAATTGCCGAGGAAGTCCTACTAATCAAAACATGCTGATAAGGAAAATACTCATAAAAATAACGTAAAACACTACTAAATAGCTATTCTATATAACTAATAAATAGCTATTCCGAACCAAGTACAAACACAATATGAATCATACCAAGAACATCTTATATATAAAATTCTCGTGTCACAATGTTAGTCTGCATACTCCTCCGAAACGGGTGGACCGATTCTCATGAAATTTTCTGTGCATATCGGATAAGTCTGAGAATCGGCCAACATCTATTTTTCATATGTACCACGGGCGAAGCCGGGGCGGACCGCTAGTTTCTATGTAAAATATTCCTAATATTAGACTAAGGGCCTATTTTTCAATGCTTGGATAAAACTTATTCGTCGAATAATGTAGGTATAAAACTACCATTACCAAACTAATTGCCCGTATTTGACAATTTACGGGACATTTTAATATTATCGTGTAATACTTTATTAGACGGATAAGTTTTATCCAAGCATTTAAAAATCGACCCTATAGCTTATACTATAAAAATTTATCAGATCTCATGTAGAGCCTAGCTTCTATCTCTATATGCTCTAATTCTGCAAGCCATAACTTCACAATATATAAATATTTAAGTATCTATATAGCCGTTAAGATACTTAAAACCAACGGAAAACGATTGCATAACTTATTCGTCGAATAATGTTTAAAACTACCATTTTAAAAACGTATTTTAATTGCACGTATTTGACAGTTTACGTGACATTTTAATATTATCGTGAAATACTTTATTGGACGGACAAGTTTTATCCAAGCATTGAAAAATCGCCCTTAATTGATTTTCATAAAAAAATCTTATTTTGACATAATATAGTATAACAGCGACACAAAGTCGTATATCCTCATATTTACGCAATAATCAACAACCCGTAAACTAACAACAAATGAAAATCCAACTAAACTTGAATGATTAAACATTTATTAAGAAAATAACAATTTCCCCATCAATGGGAGGGTGAGGCCCAATTAATATCCTTTACAATTAATAATACAGCCTCAACAATCGCTACACTGACGTATTTATTAAGAAAACGATAAATCAACCCAATAAAACAGCCCTCAGGGGAGGGATAAGGGTTGTTTACACTGTAAGCTATAATATAACGATATATGGCTCTGAAACGAATAACGAGATAACTTTAGGTACTTAATATGTTAGGTAAGTGTTAACTACTGTTTATAATGTTGATATTAATAATTTAAATATGTGACGTCACACTGAAATGAATATAGAGTCCTCGAAAAAAATTACTTATTTTTCATAGAAACCATTTATGTGAAAAGTTACCTTTTTTTTTATAGTTGGGAAATCTTCCAAAGATACCCACGGCCCCCGGGGAAGGAGCCGTGGGTTATGTCGGATTCTTACCGACTAAAACCCCACTGTGTTCCGTCGAGCCGCTTTAATGATGGGGCCGCGGGTAATGTGAAAAGTTACCTACAATTTTTCACTTGATTCTCTTTATTATTATTTTTTTTACGTTGATCCATAAGTTTACTACTATACTATACATGTGTGACATACATATTTGTACATTATAACTTTATTGACTTCAATTTTTAATTTCCTTTACAGGCAGGAATATACTATCATCTCATCGAAATAAAACACAAGAAACTTACTTATTATCTTATTTATTTATCGTATTATTTACCATAGCACAATAATACTAAAATTAACAATAGAATCGCTTCGCATTCTGTGTAGCACTAACATAACTCCTTTCGGTTCGCATTCAGCTGAATTACAGCGATACATCATTGAAACATTTTTAATAACTCGCTTTGTTCCGGATATTGCTTAGAATATTATACCTTAGCCAATCTTATATAAGATTTTCAGTTCTTACTTATATTTTTATGTTATTTTATTCACATCCTATTGCAATTACATATATTAAACTAGCTGTGCCCTGCGGTTTTACCCGCAGCGCCCCGCTCCTGTTGTTCTATATAACCTTCCTCGATAAATGGGCTATCTAACACTGAAATAATTTGTCAAATCGGACCAGTAGTTCCTGAGATTAGTGCGTTCAAACAAACAAACACTTCAGCTTTATAATATTAGTATAGATTGACTGCATTCCCTTTTTTTTCACTACATTATCATTGAGCACGCTTACAAGTATAAATTTTCAATATTACTAAATAAGAGAATAGATATAGAGTCTACAACTTTATTCGGGTAATGGGTCATGTTAGTTTACCTGACAAAATATAGGTTAATTCTTTATCATCACAAACTATCTCACTTTAAACAATAATGATAAAGACTGTCCTGTGGTAAAAGGCGAAATAATCATCAACAATTATTCACACAAAAATTCGAGTTTATAATAATAGTAGAATTTGAAAAATTTTATAATCCTGCAGGAATCTCATTTTCTGTTTATTACAATATTTTGTTTACTAGCAACTATTATAATAGATACTTTTATAATCTCTTTTCCATGTCGATAAAACCACACTATGTTAGTAGTGGACATAATTATAACCGTAGCGAGGTCGAGAGGTCCCAGCGGAGGATTGGCTCACAAATAGCCGTAATGAGACCGCTTATAATAATCCCATAGGACTCGACGGTTTTGGGGTTCCGCACGGACGAACATACAGATTATTAGAATTAACTCATTAACTGATTGCTTTATGATTTTAGAATCTTGCGTAATATATCAGCGGCCCCCTGGAAAGGAGCAGCTGATTATGAACCGCTTCATTTTTGAAGATATTTTGTATTTAATTTAACAACAAAAGGTTTAGAGCCGCCATTTCCTAAAGCCTCAATCAAAAAAATCTGTAAAAGATTTCTATAGTAGATACACCAATACTAATACTGTGCTAATACGAACAAACAGTAACACAACACACACACAACAATATGTTCGTAGTGTAACAACACACACGTTCAATAACGTCTAGACAAATTGTCAAAAAAATAATAATTTCACTGAACCCACGTTATTATATCGACTCTATTTTATCCGGCAGCAGATTTTTGCGGCACTCAGACCTTTTGAAGGATAAGCCGTTTGTTGGTAGATCGTTTGTGACCACATACCCTGCAGAATTAACTGCCATTATCAGCTACGCATAGTAGGACTCTACATCCTCTATATTACATTAATCTATACTAATATTATAAAGCTGAAGAGTTTGTTTGTTTGAACGCGCTAATCTAAGGAACTACTGGTCCGATTTGAAAAATTATTTCGGTGTTAGATAGCCTATTTATCGAGGAAGGCTATATATCATCACGCTAAGACCAATAGGAGCGGAGCACTGCGGGTAAAACCGCGGAGCCCAGCTAATAGATAATATATACATTTATTTTAAGTTAATATCGTTTTTGTAAATTTTGTTTTTGTGTGCATTGTACAATAAAGTGTTTTCTATCTATCTATCTATCTATAGGTTACGTAGATTGGAAAGCTATTTCCTAGGTAATATTAATTATTTACTAGGTACTAATATTTACTAGGTAAATAAATCATTATTTCCTAGCCACTTGTTCTACCTCCGTCCAGAATTAAAAGGACGGAAGGAAGCTTAAAGCTACAACATTTTAATGATGAAAGAATTTTAAATATCGTTCAAATATTTTTCAGACTTAAATCGTAATAAACAAACAAAAAAGATGTTATTTCTTACACTTAATATTATACTTTAGGGAATATTAGGATAGTTTGCAAAAAAAACATTCATTTAGAGTACCTATGATTACATTTTTTGTCTTATTTTAATAAATTACAAAATTAGATAAAAAATCTTTATAAATAAGGAGGTCATGGTAATATAGATAATATAATACACCTTTCTATATAGAAATACTAGCTATCCACCCGCGGCATCGCCCGCGCAGTCAAAGAAAAACCCGCATAGTTCCCGTCCCGTGGGATTTCCGGGATAAAACTTATCCTATGTCCTTTCACGGGTATCAAAATATCTCTATACCAAATTTCATGCAAATTGGTTCTGTAGTTAAGGCGTGATTGAGTAACAGACAGACAGACAGAGTTACTTTCGCATTTATTATATTAGTATGGATGAGGTCATGGTAATACAGATAATATAATACACCTTTCTATATAGAAATATTCAGCGTTAAAACCTACACTAGACTGTTGGTTATCAAGCCGATCAAATGAGACGAGCCCCATTGGCCACTAATTGTCCGTGACAGACAAACAGACTGCGATTTATAGAGCCTTGCAGGAAACGGACGGACCGAACGATATTTTATATATTCTCACAGCTTTGTGGATAGCTAATGGATATAATTGAAAAAACAAGGCGATGGATGATCTGTATAATATGTATAAATCTATTTAATGTATTTTTTTTTATAAACAGAGACTGAGTTGTATTAAAGTAATAAACAGATTTTCAAACTTTTAAAATTTAATCATATTCCGGCTCTTTCTTTGAATTTTTTTTGTAACTTTTGTGTTACCCATAATTAATTGTAAAATATTAAAAGAAAAACAGGATAATCCTATACCTACACTTATACTATTTTTGCTGAAGCTTGAATGCATTCATTACGTTAATTTATGTGCTGTAAAAAATTATGCCTTTCTTTCCACCCTCACTAACAACACTAGACTTAAAAACCCTATTCGTAATTCCACAACTCCACAGTTTTTTGTTCTGTTTGATTAAAACCGTAATACAGTTTAGCGTGGCAAACCGAGTTACCAAAACTAATCGACTAGAACTCGATCCGTGTACAATCCAAATGCAATAGAGTCGGAATGATTTGTATAAATAATTCAAGCTTCTCCGAGCTGGACCAATCAAATTACTTCACTTGTTAGCTGATTGCGTCCTGGAGCTAGGAATCTGTGGACTGGATTTATTAAATTAGTTTTAAAGCTGTCTTCCATGAAAATGTTTGGTGCGTCAGTAATGGTGGCGGTTCTCCTTGGAAATGACTTGAACGAATTTCATGATAATTTCTGTGTAAATTTTACTACTTTCTTACTATTCTTATATCCGTAACTGATAAGGGTAGAACATTAAACGGTTTTTCGGTAAGTAATATAAAAATTACTGGCATGACTTATTGAAAAACAACCATTTTGATTTAATTAACTTATTATTTTTTAATAATTTATTATTGTGTTAATATTCCACTCTCACCTATATGATAAAATTATGAATACAGCAATATTAAAGACAGAATATGCTCGTAAAAGATGTAAAATCCTTTTTTTGTGTGTTGTTTCTCAATGTTAGCCAGAAGGGCTTCTACATTTTAACGCGGACGCGTGGGTGAACTGAAGGTTCACCCTGGTAGCGACAAGCGCAAGGGCGTTCCCCCCTTGACGGGTATCTCGAACCTCGGCTTGGGCTGTCGCTTGAGTGGAGGAGGCCGGAAGGGCCCTAGTCGGACGGGATGTAAACTCCGTTTTCATACACAAGCTATGTCTATATTTTAGAGTAATACAAAACCTGGATAAGAATTTGTAAAGCTCTAAGCAAAGCTGCTAACAAAAGCTGAGTCTCTCACACAAACGCTATAAAATGCCCCATCAAAACATTCGTAATCCCGGTACTACCTCAGTGCAAAGGTTTAATTAATTTAAACCAGCTCTTACTTACATATAAAATCGTTCTATTAAAAATCTCTCCGTCCGACCGTGTGTTCCATTGTTTTCGTTTGTTAAATTTGTATAATGTACATATACTGTACTAGACTACAGGCCCGTGTTGAAAAAATTATGGGTCATTTGACCCACCAGGTGACCTATCTAGAACGATATAAGAGCATAAAATAATAAGATTCAGCACTATGACGTCACTTGTAAGCTGTCCACCTGAGTGCAGATGAGAATTCGAAGGTTCAGGTAGAGATTTTCTCCCCTTGTCTCCATGATTTTTGTACGGCGTTGCGGAATAATTGATTAAAAGTAGTATAGAAATAGTATGACACAGATGCCGTACAAAATCAAATGACCAAATTTACCCCGGCAACTGTCGAAAAATAAAAATAAATTCCGACTTTGTGGACCACCATTTTTGTACGGCATCTGTGTCATACTATTTCTATACTGCTGTTAAGCCATTATTCCGCAACGCCGTACAAAAATCATGGAGACAAGGGGAGAAAATCTCTACCTGAACTTTCGAATTCTCATCTGCACTCAGGTGGACAGCTTACGAGTGACGTCATAGTGCTGAATCTTATTATTTTATGCTCTTATATCATTCTAGATAGGTCAGGTGGTGGGTCAAATGACCCATAATTTTTTCAACATGGGCCTGTAGTCTATACGTGGCTCGTTATAGATTCTAATTTTATAAAAAAATAGAAAGAAGGAAAACTTGTTATCTGTAATAAAATAATATAAGTAGAGTTTATATTATTATATATCTTTATTTTACTTTTAGATATTATTTTATATCCTTCTTCCTAGTTCCTACTAATATTATAAATGCGAAAGTTTGTGAGGATGGATGTGTATGTTTGTTACTCTTTCACGCTAATACTACTGAACCGATTACAATGAAATTTAGCACACATATATAGGCTAACTGGGATTAACACATAGAATAGGTTTTATCCCGGAAATCCCACGGAAACGGGAACTACGCAGGTTTTTCTTCGAAAACGCGGGCGAAGCCGCGGGCGGAAAGCTAGAATGATTATAAAACATGGAAACCATATACTAAAGCCTTCGAAATTTTATCAAATAGTTTAGATTTTGAAAATTTTATTTTATTTTATTTTTATTTTGAATTTCCAACAAAGAATACATAGTTTGAAAACTCTTAATTCTAAGATTGCTTACGACAACAATCATTTATGTATCTTTACTTACAGGAAATTACAACGATCATATTACAAATATTATTTGAACGGATGACAATATTATTTTAAGACATTATAGTGTAATAAGAAAAAGAAAAGATTGTATCTCTTATTATAAAAAAAATTACAAATGTTGAAATGTTATGGTTTTTTACTATATTAATACCTATCAGGAAGTAATATTTTTTAAGTACATTAAATCTAATTAAATTAAAAGTTATACCTATGACGAATCAGTCTATACTTCAATAATAAATATTATTTTGTAATTCCGTATGTTGTGTTGCTCTTTCATGCTAAAACTACTGAACATGTTTGACTAACATTTGAATTGCAAATAGATTATCTGTCTAGTCTAGAATGATGTTTGGGATACCATGCGAGAGAAGCCACGGGCTAAATCTAGTATAATATTAATAACAACGTTGTCAATTTAATATAATTAAAAAATTAACATCAAAAATTATGATTATAAGTGTATACTTGATCCATTTTTAGGGTTCCGTAGCCAAAATGGCAAAAACGGAACCCTTATAGTTTCGTCATGTCCGTCTGTCCGTCTGTCCGTCTGTCCGTCTGTCACAGCCGATTTACTCGGAAACTATAAGTACTACAGTGATGAAATTTGATGGGAATATGTGTTGTATGAACCGCTACAAAAATATGACACTAAATAGTAAAAAAAAGAATTGGGGGTGGGGCCCCCCATACATGTAACTGAGGGATGAAATTTTTTTTTTCGATGTACATACCCGTGTGGGGTATCAATGGAAAGGTCTTTTAAAATGATATAAAGTTTTCTAAAAAACATTTTTCTTAAAGTGAACGGTTTTTGAGATATCAGCTCTCAAAGTCGTAAAAAGTATGTCCCCCCCCCTCTATTTTTATAACTACGGGGTATAAAATTCTAAAAAAAATAGAGGTGATGCATGCTAATTAACTCTTTCAACGATTTTTGGTTTGATCAAAGTATCTCTTATAGTTTTTGAGATAGGTTGATTTAACTGTAATTTATTATATTTGCTGCTACGGAACCCTTTGTGCGCGAGCCCGACTCGCACTTGGCCGGTTTTTTTAAATCTATATTTTAGTTTACACCACTTGTAACTCAAGAACGGCTGAACGGATTATAATGATTTTTATTCGTTGGATAATAATCATTGGATTCGTCTCCAATGGCATTAGGACAATAACTGGACAAACTAAATAAAAATACGAACAATTATTTATTTATTCCGTATTTTCTCATTAATTGTTGTGTGTGTGTACGTTAAAATAAAATCCGCTGTTTTTCTATTTCCTAAAACTGCATTACGGCCACAAAAATAAATTAGAAACAGCAGACATTCTCAGAAGTGATTAGCCGTAAAGCTAGGTCCCAAATCCAGACATACATACATACAAACATCTAGACATGCGATAACTATTTAACAGTAAATTAGCTTCCGTTACGAGGAATCGTATTTTCTAGAATCCCGTCGCGATCTGATAAGAAACAATAAAATAAATTACATTTATTTATTTCGTTTTTTAGAAATACTTTTTTATTGAGGTTATAGAAAGATTTGTATATTATTTGTAACTACACAAGTATTTGTTGGTTTTAAGTTTTATGAAGGTATAAATCAAAATGACTAATGAAAATTTCCAGTTATTTCAACACATTTCTTATATTATGTGTTTAATTTTTTGTTTAATCACATTTATTTAAAAGAGCAACTAAGAAGTTTCTTGCCAGTTCTTCTCCATAGATACTTCTTTCCGAATCGGTGGTAAATGTTAAAAAATGTTATGACGGTTCAAAAGTGCTTTCATAAGAAGTCTAATTGAATAAATAAATGTTTGAGTTTGGACAATAGACGGAAAAAAGCTAACAAATAACACAGACATTTAGGTCATTTTATTTATATATCCAATAGCTCTATATTTCTATTCCGCATCGACATAATTATTTAAACTCGACCTCAATCTAAGACACAAGATTAACGACTCAGTTCTATCGTTATTTCCTTTGTTGTATAATTAACAAGATTCTCCTTCGACGCGAAATTACTATTTTATAGCGCTAGAGTTATGGTGTTTTTAATTTGGAGACATTTGAAAACTTTCTTTGATTACTGATGACTTGAACTGATTTAAAAGTATGCATAAATCTTCATATTAAAACATGTTTTAAAGTTTTGTTGCTTTTAATTTTTTAAATGCTTTAAAACCCAATCAGGCAAGTATTTATTTAGTTTCAATGTTTTTAAATATAAAAATGCTATGTATAGAATATTATTCACGTTGAAAATTATAGACATACAATCAAATTAGATGGCAATATTTTTAAAGTGAAACTTTTATTACATCGTCTCAAACTTTTTGGTCTGTGTAGCGCATGTCGCGTGTATCGCGGTTGCCGAGTAGGTATACCTACTCGGCAGCCGACCGACACGCGACATGCGCTACACAAAGCAGTGTTCGGAACCGTTCGAACAGTTTCACTTTACCGTGGTTTCATAAAACCACACAACATTTTTTGTTTTGTTCATTTCTTCTTCACGAACAAAATAGTAGAATATAATGTAAAACATAAAATATCAATGAGAATTTATTAAATAGAGATATTTAGATGCTCTGTATTTCATTTGAAGCTAGTTGTGCGGTGAATTTCGGAGATTAAAATATGTATCACCAAACAAAATCCTGTGTCTGTCTGTATGTCCGTTCGCGTTACACTCAAAAACTGCTGCACCGATTACAATTTCTTAGAATTAGTTTGTGTATAAAATTGATAATAATCCAGATAAAACTAAAAGGTCAAAGTTCAAGTTTAATTGAACCATTCCCAAAACCGTAGTATTTTGCGTAACTGCGAAAGTTTAACTGTACGATGGGTTCGCTATTAACTAATTATGTGATTAGAGATCCCCAGTGAATGTACCCATGAAAACTAACTTCAATTATCAAACTTGTTATAATGCTGGCCTGTTATTGAATGTTTTGTTTAATTGTATTTGTTTTAATTGAATGTCTTCGGATAATACGTTTCGCTAATCGTAGATAGTTTTAGTTTATCTTATTAGAAGTATTATTGTCTCAGTTTTTCAATAAACTTTATTGTAAAATTATCCTATATTACTGTTTATATACTTGTTAATAGATAATAATAAAAACCAATTGCTCACTTTGTCATTTTTATGTAACAAAACATATTTTTAATCCTCACATTATTAGAACAAAATAATACAAAAAGTTTATCCTGTGATAAATACAAGAGTAAAGTTTACTGGCTGAATATTGCGTACCGCCAGGCACAGGCGCAATAAATTACAACACGCTGTTAGCTTCCACGCACCTCTGACCATTACATACATAAATATTGACAATATACTGTCATTGCATAATGAATAAACTGGCAGGAATTTATATATATTTTCTCCCATGCTTTTACTTATTTTTCCGAGGAATTAAGTCGTTATAAGTAGGATATAACTAAGTACTTACTTAGTATTTATTAAAAGTATAATTTTCAGTTTTATTTTGTTCAGCACTTGCTTTTTTACCTTATGATAGTAGTATTAGCAAGTAACTATTCTCTAATCTGTGGTATTAGTACGCCGCCCAAAGCTCTTAGGTTCCTGGTAGAGACTTGAAAAATCTGATAGAGTTCAGAAGATTTTATATAATTTATTTGAAAGCATTACATTACATTATAAATAAGTATGTGAATACAAAAGAAAAGGCGAAGGAATCGAATCCCTTCTCATGTTGGACTATTTTCTTTTATTTTAATTGTTCAAAGAAGATTTACCTGCTTACCAATTAAGAAAATAATACCCGCTACAAGGGACTATCATTTTTCCTCTCCTACTTGTATTTCAGCGAAAATATTAAGAACACAATTATTTTATGTCCTCATTTGAGAACACTTCAACATAAACCCACCCTCACGTAATTATGTAACCTTTTTAGTAATTCCATAATAAAAAAGAAAACGGTAAAATGTTACGGATATAATAAAAAGTACCTACTCATTGTTGATACAAATAAAGCATCCTAATTAAAAAGATATTATTTTCTTCAATTTCCTTTTGTTATTAAAGTGAGTCTCTCGAATGAAATAACATAATATAATTAGATTTTTTCTCTAAGTTGAATTGTAAATTCGAATGTATTTTAAACTGCGTAGACAAACATACATACATTTTTATAGTCGATGAATACGTATTTGTATTCCACCACCACTGCCCGAATCAATGGAAAAGGTACATCAAGTATTTATGGTCTATTTGAATTCTAACAAGGAAAAAACATGCTTTAAGTAATTCCTATAAAAAGCGATTAGTAGAGTCTATAGACATTGCAATAGAAAAACTACTAAATACCTTGACTTAAAATACTACGAAATGTGTAATATAAGGTACTAGCTGCACTCCGCGGTTTCACCCGCACTGCTCCGCTCCTGTTGCAGTTGGTCTTAGCGTGATGATATTATAGCCTATAGCTTTCCTCGATAAATGGGCTATCCATTACCGAAAGAATTTTTAAAATCGGACCAGTAGTTCTTGATATAATCGCGTTCAAACAAACAAGCAAACTCTTCAAATGTTAGTATAGATTAATCTATATCTATGACTATATGTATGTATAATGTATATAGCAATTTTTCGTTACCATAAACAAAAAGCTCGCTCTAAAGCTCGTAAGGTACATATTCAATTTTAACACACGGGGACAGATAAGGGACCCAGTCGTAACTCCGCCCTATCTCGGTTTAGCACCAGATATCATATTGTACTTATTATAGCTACTAGAGATAGATAAGGTGAATAATGCGGGTCCAAAAAGGGATATTTTTGCAGGTAGTGGACAGAAATGATACGGTGCAAGTTATAAGCTTTGTAGATTAATGTTCTAGATGTTTAGTTAGAAGTAGAGTCTAACATTCATTTTAGAGCGACATTAAAATAATATGTTATCAATTAGAAGCATTATATATGTTTTTAATTTGTACTTCAGCCGAAATGTCGTTGATAATAATTGTTTTACAAACATACATTTCAGAAATCTGCATTGCAATAAGACGATAACATTCTCACTATACAGGCCCTACTTCTATAATTTTAAGGGCTTCTTTTAATCGTTTATTCAGAAACACCAGCCCTTTTCCTAGCTCTCACATAAAATAAAATAAATCAAGCGTCTGTATAACACACGCTTCGTCTTATTCCTTGGACCGAAGGACTACAATTCGGCCATCGAAGCAGATTTGCAGTGTCGCAGGTTATTTTCAACCGATAAATTGGACTTTTTAGTTTATCGCAAGGGTTAATAGCGTACCTATTACAGTAACTGCACTTACTAAATATGGGAAAGGATTGCCCATTTGACAAATCCCTATATTTATTACTGAAGTAACGTAGAGCATTAATATTATCTTTATACAACTTAGAACAGAAAAAGGTATACTGGTTCAAAATGGTAGTTTTGTATTCAAAACATTTATTTTATGTTTTTGAAGTGTAACTTCTTTAGGTGCATTGAGGGTAATTTCAAGGTATCGTATGGGCAATACCGTCAGTCGTCACGCCATGAAATAAGGCGACGAGAAGGTTCTGACACGTGTGCTCGGCACACACGCTCTTTTTTTCTATTTTATTGAAAATGTAGCACGATCATTATAGTGTATGAATCTATCATGTACTTAAAATATATGCAAATTTTATTTATGGAAAAATTATAATCATTAGTAATTATAACAGGTTAATTACAGAAAGTACCAGATATAATTTTACACACGAATACTTCTCAAATGTTTTTCTCTATTTAATTTCTAAATTAACTAACAATAATAACCAGAAAATGTTTACTACAAGTCGTTCTGGAACTTTCCCAATATTCAAGGACTAATCTCTTTTTTAATTAAGATAAAAGTTAATTCCCTCAACCGAAATGTTATTAACTAATTTTTTGTTACTTTCATTAACATTATGATAAGAATTTAATTATGAAACGGTAAAAAAATCGTTTTATGAACCTTTAACACTCTTTATTAGATTTTTAGGTAATATTCAATTTACCCGACTTTATTACTGTACACTGTACAGCCTACTAAGAAAGAAGCAGAAAATGCTGTTAAAAATTATTAAAATTAACAAACACATCTTACTGTAATATTAAAAACACATTACCTACTGAAATTCGGCACATTACCTCCGTTAGTAGGTAAAACTAGTAATAATCAATCTAAAACATTCATTCAGTACATTCAGTACGTACATACAACAGTTATTCCACCAAAATTCCGTCCAAAACCATTATTACTAGTATTGACCGGTGGAAAGCCGATCGCCAACAATACATCTTCACCCGTAATCCGGGGCCCATAAAGATTAACCACACTATTCAATACTCGGCTTAAAATCCGGGAAACGCATCGAAAAATGCCGTAAATCCTGCGAAATACGCTTAATCCCCCGGGAGTAGTGTTTAACATAAGCCTGGCTATCTCCTCACTACGGCTGGTTTATAGCCCGGTTAAGTGAATTGCTGGCTATATTAAAGCTTATTAACAGTATTATAATGATATTAATGACTTAATGGATTCAATATTGTTGAATTAAATGTAGAAATAGTATTGTAAAGAGTAACAATTTACATTACACGCTTACACGAGAACTGAAAACGTGAATTTTGCTTCGTTCATAATTACAATGAAATAGAGTCAAATCTTGAAACAATTCCATTAGAAATAGGTTACATCTTAATTACTATTATGCTTCTTAACAAGCTCAAAGAAATTCCTTTTATTTTTGTAGAATACGATAAATATTTTAATTTTATTACGAGTGTAATTAATTCTTATTAGTTTTTGTTTCCCATTTTCTTATTACTAATTTATTATTTAACGTTAAACAAACTATCTTTTTAATTGATATTAATTTATGTGTAGAAACATTTATTCATAAAAAATATTATTTTTGAAAGGAGATTAAAACAAAACAGTCTTTGAACTAAGCTGGTTTTTCGGGTCTGAGAAATATTAAATTTCTGCT
This sequence comes from Colias eurytheme, assembly GCA_907164685.1. Taxonomy (NCBI): domain Eukaryota; kingdom Metazoa; phylum Arthropoda; class Insecta; order Lepidoptera; family Pieridae; genus Colias; species Colias eurytheme. Next base: position 72,554 of record CAJQZN010041216.1, read on the forward strand.
TTGAAATTCCATTATATTCCAAGGTACCTATGTACAGAGCTGAAAAAAATATATTTGCACAATTGAATATTTTTTGCTACAAAAACATGTCATATCCACAAATTCAAATCACTGTAAAAATACAATAAATAAATTTTATGCAGTGAAATAAAGTGTTTGTTTACATACCTATAGCATTTACAGGAGAAACCAAATATTTTATTAAATGTTCTCTCTACATCTATATATTTATTGAACCGATTTTAGTATTTTCTTTAAGTACCTACCAATAATTTTTATTTAACACGATCGAAATCTGGCGTACAGTAAGTTCGTTCCTAGTTGTTGAATTCCATCTTAAAAATCAACGCTCCTTATTAAAACAAAACAAAGTACAGTTAACACGAAACAATTTAGCAATAAGCGAGAATTAATCAACGGTCCCTTGGATTTCGAGTTTCCATTCAAACCGGGATCTTCAAGATGGCGGCATATTTACGCAGCTCACAAATCGGTCATCCGTTACACGATGCGAAAATTAAACTCAGTAAGTCGTTCATTCACTTCCATTCAGCGGGTCCAATAAGGGCTGATCGGGGTCCATGAAAGGGACAGGCAATATTCAGTTTGAGAGACAAATCATTCTATTATGTGCAAGTTTAATACATGTTTGGGTTGTAGCGTAATCACGCGATTTGTTTTGATGCGTGTTGCGTATATACAGGCGTATTACCTACCGACATTCTTGTAATTTCATACTCTATTTATTCATTCAATTGGACTTCTTCTAAGCAATTTTAATCGTTATAGCATAGTATTAACATTCACTAGGTGCAAGTGAAAATCATTTCAAAGTTAATCTATTTTATGGTTATAATAATTAAATTACGAATTTAATTAAAATGTATTAATGTATATTGATATATTAAATTAAAACAGTATAATTAATCGTTTATAATCTTTTACAGGCCATATGTACTAATGTGATATTGATAATAATTCTTTACTACTACACTGAATTTAATTATCGTTTGCCTAAGATAGGCAAACGACAGTTAAATTCTCTCTAAATCTTGTTCTTTAAATTGCATTACAGTAATTAGACTAGCTAACCCACGCAACTTCGCTTGCTCTACAAAAAAATGTTTATGTGAATTTCTTTCTATGAATCATAATTTAGTCCAGTCTTTGTGCTTATAAATTACTTTATTATCAGAAAGACTTTCTGCTTGAAAACTAGACTATAACTAAACCCTAGGTAACTATATGTTAGGTACACAATATCATAGTGAAAATAAATATAAATATATATATATATCAATATCAGCATAGAAAAGATTATGGTAGAAAAATAAAATCCAAATAATAGTAAAAAATATTTTATTCTAGCCTCAAGCCAACCATTATAAAATAGTATTACAATACCGCAGTACAACCATGCTTACAAATAAAGTAATCAGAATTCAATCATTTACATATAACCTTGGAGACCGATACAATATTAATTAATTAATTAATTATGATTAGTTACAACGAAGTGTTTTTCAAATTAACTTAATTAATTCAACATTAATATATTATTCATAAAACAATTCAGATTATGACAATAAAATAGCCAAAAACAAGAACAATAGAACCTTGAATGAAACAAAGATCTTGTATAGAAATTAAAAAGGAAAAAACAAAGTAGTTACATATTATTAAATAACATTGCTTGATAAATATCGTTCATAGCGACCTTTACGCATTTTTTACATTTTTCCAAAAAATTATATCCCACAGTAAGTCGAACATACAATAAAATTTAACATTACAATAAAAATCATTCACACGAAAACATATCAGACAATTGACTAAAAAAATTTGCTCTAGAACTTATTTCACAGACCTTCAATAAATAACTATTTTGAAACAAAATACTTCATATCGAATTTCTTATATCACTACATACCTAATATAAGAAGATAATATTATAAATAATAGTACCTAAGTATTTAAATATTTAATGTCTTTTATTTTCGATTACCGGTACAGGTGTTCCGTAGTTTCTTGCGTGATAAAAAATATTCAAAGTGATCTTCAATCTAGATTATCTCAGATTATTTCCAACCATATTCCTAATTGTCATCATAATCATAATATTAAGCCTCTTTTGTTTTCTATACGAGTTATATTAGGGCCATAATTCACCGTACAGACTACAGACCATCTCCCGTTATATTTATTAAAATGTTAGTTATAAAACATATTTATGCACCATTTGAACTAATTACGGTTAATGTAATTCTGTATTTATATATTAATGTTTACATAATAATTATAATTGAACTATTATAATTATTATGTAAACATTAATATATAAATACAGAATTACATTAACCGCGTCTCATATAGTCACGATTTTTTACTATCCTAAACCGCTACTAACCAGATTATAAAACCTATATACTTGCATGATAGTTATAAAGTATTTTGTTTTAAAATGAATAAAAGGTCGCTTCAGATTAGAGCGGTATCCGCTACCGCCGTGGGTACGTCTCTATAATATTATACTGGGTACGATATTTAATTTTTTTTTTTTTTTTTTATATGAAAGAAGGCAAACGAGCATGTGGATCGCCTGATGGTAAGCAATTTGTCCGAGGATGTGTTGCCGACCTTTTAAGGTGGAGGTATATTCTCTTTTTAAATGCCTCGATGTCATAGGCGTTCGGGAATATCGCCGAAGGCAGGCTGTTATAGCATATATATTAGCATATATATAATTGCATGCCATCGGTATACCGCTACCCACGGCGGTTGAAGATACCGCTGCGCTCTAATCTGAATAGCCCCCCTAGTCAAGTGATAGATAAACGTATCTACGTATCTACAGCTTACGTCAATCTCATACATTCGTAGTCTATTCTATTGAACGCTACGCTAACAGAAAGCCACTTGTGACTTGACTAGGGGGGTAGGTCTTAACTAATGCTCTAATCCCTTGTATCTCTCCGCCTGTACTTCGAATAGATTTGTCTTATATATTTAAGTGATTCGTGGTTCCACAAAGGTTCAATAGAAAGTTCCGAATCTATACCAAAAGTATGTAAAGATGTCTTCGTTGTTGGCGGCCATTGCAATGGTAATAAGTCTGTTTGTTTCGGCGTTGGGTTGCTGTAACAAAAATAATTAATATAGTAAAACAACACTAATTATCGTATTGTATCCTTGGTAAGTGTACTAAGTTTGAATTAAATCTTTCCGTTTATGGGAGGTCAAAATCGACTCTAAAGAAGTCGGTTACATACAAACATACAGGTGAAGCTAATATACAAGCGTGTTAATTTAATATTCATATCCAAATACAATTTTTTTATTTTTTGTTATGCATATGAGATTCATTTATTTGATTTTTTATGACATGGTCATTACACAAAGAACAAACTGGAATATATAGAGTTACATAACTCGAGTCGTGGTTTAAAATCACGATGACTTGCTTAAAATAGCAGTGGTTAGTTTATGTTGACTTTTATTACAGTCAACCATTAGATAAAATAATAATAACGACATTTATGATCGAGATAATTTGTCAAAAGAAGAGCATGAAAACCTTTAACTATAATACATCAACATAACAATTGTAGAGATTTTTGTGCTTATAAAATTGTATTGGTTTTTTTTTTCAACATCTTTGTGATTGAGATTTTTTTTTTATGAAAAAAGGTGGGATTCGGACCCGCGTTTTTCGACTTGCCGGGTCGTGATCGAATTTTCCTATTAAAAAAAACATTATTTACAAGGCATTTGAATGCTATAAAACTAAATATCAAAATCTAAACGGATATTGACCTATGATTTAAAAACTACATCGCAACATATTAGGTATGTAAAAACCAAATAATACAGGAAAGACAATATTATCACTCCTAACCTCCAATAATCACTTGATAAGATATAATGATTGCTTCCTATCGTAATATAGATAACATCAATAATTATGAGGCAGCATTTTTATACTTCAAAGAAGGTATTTATATAAAATTAGGTGACAGAAACAAAAGGAAAAATTCTAGCTCTACAATACACGGGTAATATACGCTACCAATAGAAAAAGAGCATTTAAGCCGAGCACACGTGTCAGAAGTGAAACTTCTTAACAAAATTTAAAGATACCAAAATCATCGCCTTACTCCATGACGTGACCTTTAAATTTTACTCTCAATGCACCTAAAGAAGTTTCCCTTCAAAAAAGTATTTTATTCAAAGATTATATTATGTTGAAAACGATCACATTTCGTACTATAACCAAATAAATTCTGAACACAAGAATAGGTAAAATTTAAAAAATCAAGGTTATCATAATGTATTTATTATTACGAAGGTCTAAGCAATCACAGCAATTGAATGAACAACACAAATATAAGTATTAAGTATACCTATATTATTTAAACGTCATTTTAGAAGTTGAGATTTAAGACTGATTTTATGAAATTGCAAATTGATACTGTTTAATTTTAAATTTTCATGTAGCGTACTGCATAACACATTACATACTTACCCATGTTTACAAATCAAAAATTTACTAATTTTGTAAAAATATTAAATGTTACGTGATAATATTATGTCCAATTGAACTGTTATTTATAAAAATATTCCATCAGGGATCAAAGTCAAGAACCCTGGTTTAATGACTCAAATGAACTTAATTTGACCTTGTACTTTATACTCAGAAGTGCATAGACCTTTAATATAATGGAAGTAATAAAATCCTATAATTAAAAATGGTAACTCACCCATATTTAGCAAAATTCGTCCACATTGTAGTCATTCTCTCCACCATTTTGCTTTCAAATAATGTCCCCAAAAAATGCTGACTGAATAGATACAATAATTCATCAGCATGAGTCGCTCCTGGGGCTGAACTAAAAGGTTTCCCTGATAATAATTTAATAAAATTCCTATTCCCACTATATTTGAAGAGATATGAATACACTGGTTCACTATTTGTTTCCAAATACAGCATAGTTTCCTCTAATACTGGATAGGTAAAATATATTTCACCATGGAACCTTGCCCATTCTAGAATATTATCCCTCGAAGGTTTTTCACCTCTTACGTAAAATTCCTGCAACTTTCTCGCTACTTCTACGCGTGTTTCTTTATCTAGTATCACTAAATCTTTGGGCAGCGACTTTTCAAAATCAATTTTGGGTATTGTTGTGTCATTTTCCAATGCTGCAAATAAATATCCTTCATGACTGTTGGAGCCTATCATAATAGGCACTTTATTATATGTACCTTTCGATAATATATCATGAGGTAGTTCAGTCAAGAATGGTTCTTCACCATCTATTTGCTTTTCAATACACGGAACATACAGACACTCGCTTATAATGATATTTCCTTCCTTTCTTGGTACTCGCGTTATGATCAATTCTCCGTCAGATTTCTCCATGAGAATATTATACAGCTCATGCGCATCTTCTGTTTTATAGCCCATTACTTTAGTTAGCAAACTTGTCATAAATAAGGGCCTAAATTGCATAGACCAGGGTGCGGTCGACGAGCCGCTTTGTATTATAGCTTTGTGGAACAAACCCTTAGACATAGGAGATAGAATATGTAGGGATACAGACCCGGCTCCAGCACTTTCTCCAAATATTGTTACATTATCCGGATCGCCACCAAAAGCTTTGATATTTTTCTGTACCCATCTCAACGCAGCCACCTGATCTTTCATTCCAGCATTCCCAGGAGCATCTTTGATGCCCAGACACGCAAACCCTTGTATATTTAATCTATAATTAATTGTGACTAGAATAACTTCATGAGATACGAGGTGATGTGGTCCGAAAATGGATGCTGTTCCGGACCCATCGTAGAAGCCGCCGCCGTGGATGAAAACCATGACAGGTAGGGATTTTGGTTGTGTTATAGGCGTGTATACATTGAGAGTCAGGCAGTCTTCTTGTCCAACTAATAAAGACTTGCCGATTCTTTGTGGACATCGGATATGTTCTTCTGTTGCTTCGAATATACCCCGCCATGTTGGTTCTGGTCTAGGAGCCTGGAACAAATTTGTATTTTTAATCCGTGTTCGTTCTAAGAATGCTTGACGTCTAATTGAATTTCTGAGACATTTAACTTAAAATAAAAATATCGAATGAAGCAAAAGGTAGTCTGTTTATCGTCATAAAATTAATAAATATCAGTAAAATTATCTTTTCATTGAATATCTATTCAATTTTTAATTATTTTTCTTTGTCTATCTAGGACTCATAAATCATGGACTGATTTTGATGCCGTGTTTTATAAATTTTTATTTATTTCGATGAAAATATTATGCATCAATATTGGAACTACTGTCAGATTTGCCAATATTAATTAATCGAGGTATATAATATTATGTCCAATCATGCAATTAATAAATTATACATTATAATATTTAATCAGTTACTAACTACAGACTTTCCTTATCATAAAATTGGTTCGACTCAGATTTTATGACTACACAATTTTATGATCTATATAATTAATGTTTAAAATTAATAACCTATTTTATGAAGATTAAGAATTTGTGTCACAAAAACTAAAAATAATGAGCACGTTAAGATAAATGTATCTTCCTTTTACAAGATTAATTTATATTTTGTGCTCTTATTATGTACCACAGTTTTAGAATTTAAAAATACAAGTACTAACTACTAGCGGTCCGCCCCGGCTTCGCCCGTGGTACATGTTTACGTTTTCTCTACATAAGAACCATCCTCGTACTTCAAGGAATATAATAAAAAAAGAATTATCGAAATCGGTTCAGCCGTTCTCGAGTTATGCGCTTACCAACACATTTTGCGATTCATTTTTATATATAAGATTTCCTAAAAACTCACGATAACAATTTCTTACAAATTTTACTATCATTAGGTACTAAAATAGATAAGCAGTTTTTTTATTTACCAATTCATTTTTAATAAATGTATTGTTGTTTTTTCATTATTTCTTGCCTCTTTGCTCTTTAATTTAAAGTTCAAAACAAGGGCTTTTCTTTAAAGAAATCTAATTTACTAAAAAAAACCCACCGCAAACCTTTTCGGTGCAACTGCATACGGTATCCCACTATATCTAAAATGCGAACCATCGGGTGCGACAGACCCTCTCAGCACTCCATTCGACACAAGCACTGGCAGAGTCGGCTGACGGACAAACTGACAGGCCCATAGTGACCATAACACAACCCACTTCTTACACATTTTTATACACACATCTTAAACACGGGTGAATCACGACTGAAGCACATATCGATGAAAATTTTCGGCCGAAAATATATTTTATCGATACGTTGAATTGATTTTCGAATTTATACGTTTATTATTTATTCGTTGTTATGTAATTTCAATAAATAATAATGCACGTGCGTTCGGCATGCTCGTACATTGTAAGTGACTATTGTGTTAACGTCCTCGTCTGTAAGTCAAGGATTTTTATTAATTCCGGGTTTGAAATTTGATAAAATATCGGAGATAACGACTATGTATATCTTTATTCATTGTTGCATCACAGATAATGTATAAGTAGGTACTAAACTATTATTATGTTTTATTGTATAAAGTCGTGTTAGTTGTAAAATATTAACTAGTAGACTAAATGATTGGCCCGGCTTCGCTCGACACGTGAAAAACAAAATATATCCAATTTTACTTGGTTATTGTGGTTATGATGTCTTGTAGAGGATAGATAGTAATTAAAAAAAAAGATTATTTATTTTGAGCTTAAGAACTCAAAATGAGACTGATAATAAATAATTATATTTAGTTTTTATACAATTTTTAGTTTACAATAGGTACTAGGTAGTATAGATATTTTACGTATATTTTATACTTTACGAGTTTTACTCTACAAGGTGCACGTATTGTGTTCGATTTCCTGTCATTATATAATTTTAACCTCACTTACCCGTGGGGTCAGGGTTATTTGCTTGTTATTCTATAAAAAAACTAGTAGGTACTATTAACTGTACAGTACAACAATAGTAGTAGTTACTTTAAATTATTTTTAAGACAAAACCAAATTAGTTTACGTTAGCGACAGTCATATGATAGGTATTTAATAATTAATTAAATGCATAGGTAATTAGGTAACACTTATACCTAAGTGTATAATACGAATAAAACTATTATTATTTCAAATTTATCATCATTAGCATCTTAGATTAAGGATTGGTCTCCGCGCGCGCGCTACGACTAGATACCGCCCCACATAAAAACAATAGCTCTGTGAGTGCGGCAACTCATTTCTGTAGTGTGTGTTAGGCAATTTGTAAAGACGCTAGTGTGTGTGAAGAATTGGGCTGCCAGCTACATAAATTTTACCTCATAAATGGGAAATCTGCCATCTTGGAAAGAAATTTGAAAAATATATTTTTTCATCCTGACCTGGCCGGGAATCGAATCCATGAACGATTTGAGTCGCATGACTCAAATCCACTTGCGACGCTACTATACTATAGTCACAAAGGTTGATTAAAAGTAAAAAAGCGGAAATAAAAAAAAATAACACACTAAATGAGTCAGTTAAACATGGTTAAACAGAAATAAATTATTGTTATTATACTCTTTTATATATGTATTAGTAATAGTATTGAAAAAAAAAGTTCAAATTATTGCTAAAAGATTTCCTCAACCACGTGTATTTTTTTGGATATGCAATACGGCAACACTGAATGGCGTCGTATTTACGTAGAAAAAAATTTCGAAGTAAAGGAGAAATTTCGAATAATACGATACTTAGTGATGGTACGTGATCCCAGTGTCTTTCTTATTTTTTGTTGTATTATTTTTAAATAGTTTTATGGCACATATAGGCATTTTACTTCAGATTTTGTTGAAAATCTTTATAAACTATCGGTTCGCCCTCTCCACACAATGCTTGTGACACGACTGGCTTGGGTACGCCGAATTCGGCGTACTTTTAGTTGCCGCATTTTTCAAGTACGCCGGCGGCATCTAGTCGTAGCGCGCGCGCGGAGACCAATCCTTAATCTAAGATTAGCATAATAATTTCTTTTGATTAATCGATTTTTTACAGCCATTGTTTTAATTTGCCAATTAAGTAAGTAATAGTGTTTCTTTAATTTAGTCTATTATTTATGAAGAAAATTATTATTTTATTTTAACATTAATAATAATAGATTGGATTTTGGAGAAATAAAAAAGGATGGGCATTTACCATCATTCAATGTATTCCCGCGTTTTCATGCCCGCGTTTCATGCCCGCATTTTCAATGAAAAACCCGCATAAATACCGTTCCTGTGGAATTTGGGGGATAAAAGTAGCCTATGTCTTATTCTGGATCTTCAGCTATTACCTACATAAAAAATTTCATTGCAATCGGTTCAGTAGTATGTATTTGGAAGAATAATAAACATCCATCCTCACAAACATTCGCATTTTTAATATTAGTAGGATTCCTATCCTACTAATATTAAAAATGGTAGGATTGTTTTTATATAAAATTTAACGCCTGTAGTATACAATCAAAATCTTGATATTGCCTAGTCTATTTTTTGCTATTTATTAAATGAAGGCGTTTAAAGTATCAAAATACACCAATCGGATATAAAAAATTCCCTATTTTTATTCTAAGTATCATCCAAATCGGTGCTCTAGTTCTGTGAAAACGTTACAGACATTCAGAATTTCGCGCTTATAATATTAGTATGGATTTGTTGAACTTAGATATAGGTATCTACTAGCTAGTAGGATAATTTATTTAAAACTAGCTTTCCGCCCGCGGCTTCGCCCGTGTTTTCAAAGAAAAACCTGTTCCTGTAGGATTTCCGGGATAAAACCTATCCTATGTCAAAATATCCCTATAATATTTATCTTTATCCCTATTTATCTCGGGTGTCAAAATATCCCTATACCAAATTTCATGCAAATTGGTTCAGTAGTTTAGGCGTGATTGAGTAACAGACAGACAGACAGAGTTACTTTCGCATTTATAATTTTAGTATGGATTCGGTCCAAAATAAATTAAACACACACACATCGTAATAACATGTCAATGAAAACTGAATCCTAATCAATTAATACTAAATCCATGACTCAACTTTCAACATGTTACACTGAATTAAACGATTATGAACTCTAAATCAATTACAAAGAATACATAATTGTATAAATGAGGTAATAACGGTGTACGTAGTTGATCTCTCTTCAAGACCAAGTGTTTTGTTGTCATTCTTTGAACGTATGTAAAGACGTGTGTTTTCTCCTTAAAATTTCTATATTTTACGTGTAAAAGAGAAAATAATATAAAACTTAAAGTCTAGTGTTCCAAGTGAAGTAATATAAAAAGAATTTTGTATGAAATGCGGTAAAATTGTGCAAAAAAGTGGAAATACCTGTTTATCAACCGGTAAATAACTACATGCTATGTTATGTATACGTAAATGTAATATTTGTATGAAATGCACATAAGTTTTGCTAAGTTTATTGTGAACTGTTTCATGTGTTGATTTTTATGTTATTACATATATTACACTCTTATATGTATAGTGGAAACGGATTATGTAAGTAGATAAATAGTGTAGAAAATATATAACTAGGCACATGGTTGAGATTAATGACTAATATATTACATATTATATGTATCTCATTCCATAATACTCGGGTACCATCATAAGGAAGGTACCCGGTCCTTTGGAAGGCTTACGTGGGAACACGGATCCAACACGCAGAGGCCCTTTAGAGAACTTTACTGTGTTGTGGGACACCAGCCGCAGCCTGCCCATGACTGCACTATAGAGATAAACTGGGCTATGGAGTGGGATGTTAAATCAGTTAAATGGGCCGGTATTTGGGGACTATTGGAAACTATGGCACCTGCCTTTCTACAAAAAAATAATATTATGTATCACAGTTACGTAATATAAATAAATCTTTATGAAATAGGTAATTTTATACTTTTCAACAATCAATCAATGCGAAGTTTATTAAAAGTTGATTTACCTATTTATTAGGTTATTTTTTGTTAGTTATATCGTAAATAATTGTTATCTTAATACTTATTAATTGTTATTTTTAATTCATTACAATTATGTGTTTGCAGTAGGTAACATTAAATTTTTTAGTTAGGAATGTGTTTCTTATCAAATTAAATAACAACCAACTGTATTCATTTAAAATATATATTTTATTTTTCAAAAAAAAACAAATCTCACAATTTTTTCATTTCATTCATTCGGGTCACAAAGTACTCAGTTCAACGGGTCATGGTATCACTTGTTATTGTCAATTGTTTGAAAAATATTCACTCGCCACTTAACATTTCAATATTTTAACTTGCAATATCTATACGAGTATTTTTGTGAAGACAAAAAACATCATTCGATAATTTCATTAAAAAATATAGAAATGTAACATAACTTTACGACTTACAAGATATATTTTAATAGATAACAATAGTCCTATCCTACTAATATCCTACTATCCTATCCTACTAATAGATATTATAAATGCGAAAGTTTGTGAGGATGTGTGTGTTTGTTACTCTTTCACGCAAATATAGATTGCAATGAAATTAAGCATACATATAGAGGGTAACTTAGATTAAAACCGGATTAATAGGTTGTATCCCGGAAATCCCACGGGAACGGGAAATATGCGGGTTTTTCTTTGAACACGCGGACGAAGCCGCGGGCGGAAAGCTAGTTATTAATAAACTAGTCTAAACTGTTAATACCTACATAATGTTAAAAACAGGAAAAATTTGTGTTTTTGTATGTTTATAATGATTTTAAAGAAAAACTACATCAATACGTAGGCAATTTTTTATCTCAAGTAAATCTGGTCGAAGTCCGCGGCAAGCAAGCTAGTTGAAAATAATTAATAAGAAAACAATTGGAAAACAAATCAAATCATAGACATACAATTAATATTACAATTAATATAATGTGTTCGTTAATTACGGAAAACACTGATAACGAAATTTGTATGCATCTGTCGTGGCCATATCGTAAATTTGCTCATTTCATGATATGACTGGCCATTTCACGAAATGGTCGCATTTCGTGAAATGGCCAATTTAGTTTGGCCACATCATGATGTGGCTTGAGCAGATCAATGATAAGAAATCGTTTCACGATATGGACAACTAAACGCGCGGTTTTTTCATGAAATGATCAAAATTATTTGATCATATCGTAAAATAGTTACATTAATCATTGGTAGAGGCGCTGCAAGCTCTGTGTTTATGTGATAAGATGGCGGCCACTGGCGAAAATTTAATTATTCGCAGTTAAAAACTTAATTCGTTTAATAACAATATGAAGAAAGTCATAGCAAAGAATTTACGACGGTTCGAGTACTATGGAAAATGTGGATATCTTATATGTATTGAAGAAAAAATGCGTCTTAAATAAAATAATTTAAGACGCATTTTTTCTTTTAGGATATATATTTATATATCCTACTATAGTATTATAATTGTTTGTTTTTAAAAAGCGATCCACTTCTGGCACTCGCCGGCCGCTGCCGCGGCACGCTCGCTTTGCTCGCTCGGCTCGTGCGTTGTTTATCAAAGTCTAACCTAACCTAACCTAACTGTTTTTTATTGCAAAAACGATTCGCTTCTAGCATTCGCCGACCGCTGCCGCGGCACTAACTTAAATGACATTAACCCAGTTGTTACTATCGTTCTTTTACAAGTTTTTAGAATATTCTGATTTTTTTTAATATTTTATGGACTCTTTATATTATTTTATACGATCTGGCCAAATGTGGATGGCCAAATCGTGAAACGTTGACGATTTAACGATCTGATCAAACTATGTTGGCCATTTCATGAAATGCGACCATTTCGTGAAATGATCGATCATATCATGAAATGAGCAAATCTACGATATGGCCACGACACATCCATGAAGAAGTCATAATTATAGATAGTTAAGTATTATAATAATTATTATAGTTATAGAATAACCCAATCGATGGTTCGTTTGGTATGGGAAATAGATATTTAACTATATGTAGCCTGTAGGCATAATTAATTCTAGCTCATCACTCGTTAATCGTGAAATAAACTCACCTATAACCTATAACAAGGTTCATTTAAAACAATGATTAACAAAACAATACATATAGGGCATAGATAATTGAAATTTAATTACCAGAATAACTACCTGAATATCTTATTTCCTTAAAGATTTATCAACAAAACAGATTTCGGTGATAGATTAAAACATATCTTTAAAACCTCATAACATTTTGCAAAGTTTTAATGAAAATAAATTACCTAATTTTCCACGTCATTAAGACATTAATAATATAATAAGGTATTAGGAACAATATTTTTACCACATAATTGTAAGACAGGATAATTAATACGAAACTGCGTGTGCAAAATTTATATATCACTAAGCTAATTTTCCGTCAGTAGCTTTATTTTGATGAGATGCCCAATAATTTCTTGTACGAAACTATCGACTTTACAGAAATAACAAGGATAAAATATTTTTATTTGATGGCGCTTGATTATAGTAATCAAGTGCAAAAATGGGCGATGGACCCTGAGCTATCAACTACAACATTAAAATATTTATGCTTTCAGCAATCCACGCACCACATTTACCAAACCTGAACCAAACATGTCTCCCTGATGGCTAAATGGTTGATCCTGTGTTCTCTCTGGGCTGCTCGCCTGGTCCTGCAGCCGACACCAACCGTGGTGACCTCTAGTGGCCTGCTGCGGGGTTACGTGGCCCCAGATGGGTCACACCTGCGGTACAATGGTATACCGTATGCGAATGCTGAGAGGTTCCAGGTAATAACTTGAAATAGTCTGATATGTAAGGGATAGAAAAACATAGACGAGTAAAATCAGCTGATTAGGTAAAGTAAGTCAGTCTAGATTTTTTGAGCATGGAAACAAATAAAAGACAGACAGATATTTTAACAAGTTTTGTTTTCAGCAGTTCATCCATTTTATTTATTTGTATTGTTCCTATACAGGCATAATAATTAAATGTTGCGTAATTCGCTCCTATTGTTTTAAAATGATAAAACATAGCATGTTTTATATTGTTCACAATTATAATATGTATAACTTATTTTAATTAAAGAATAAACTCGATATACAAATCTCAATAGAATTGAACGAATAAAAATTTACATAGTTAATTCTCTAGAAAATCAATAAACATAATACATTTTTACTTTTCTCCTTTAAACCAGTTTTATTTGTACATTAATACTTAATAGCTACCTTATTTGACTTTTGATATCGATGTCAACAATCCATACTAATATTATAAATGCGAAAGTAACTCTGTCTGTCTGTCTGTTACTCAATCACGCCTAAACTACTGAACCAATTTGCATGAAATTTGGTATGGAGATATTTTGATACCCGAGAAAGGACACCTTTTATTATTTTTAAGGCTACCTTTTATTGCGAAATATGTACCACGGGCGAAGCCGGGGCGGACCTCTAGTATCTTATAATTTATAAACCTTATCTTATTACATTACTAGAAAACTCAATCAATATAATTAAAGCATAATAGTTAAATATAAATATTTATCATTTCAGGTATCTCGCCCAGTACCAAAATGGGAAGGTGTATTCAACGCAGTGAACGAACACATAAGATGCGCACAAAGATTCTCACAAACATGGATAAACGGGAGAGAAAACTGCCTCACATTAAATGTGTACACGCCCTTACAAGCGGGGGAAAAGCCTTACCCTGTTATGGTGTTTATCCACGGAGGAGGGTTCAGAGACGGTTCTAGTTCCCCCCTTCTTTACGGCCCTGAATATTTAACTAGGCATGGAGTAATTCTTGTAACCATCAATTATAGACTGGAAATATTAGGCTTCCTGTGCTTGGGAATTAAAGAAGCACCAGGGAATATGGGTTTAAAGGACCAGGTGGAAGCACTTCGATGGGTGAAGAGAAATATTAGGGCATTTGGTGGAGATCCCGATAACGTCACTTTGTTCGGTGAAAGCGCTGGGTCAGCGTCCGTATCATACCACATTTTTTCACCAATGTCTCGTGGATTATTCCATAAAGCTATTATGCAAAGTGGTTCAGCAATAGGGCCCTGGGCTTTACAATTTGAACCGATACAAACCGCTCGTAAACTTGCCAAGCAAATGGGACAAGAATCAAACGACGTTTATGAAATTCTGGAACTGTTTAAGAATAAACCCGTCAAAGAACTTTTGGAAACACGTGTTCCAAGAGCAATTGGAGATACTGTTCTATCAGAAAACATATTTGTGCCTTGCATTGAAGATGATATACCTGATTCGGAAGAATTCATACGAGATAGCCCATATAACTTGATCAGTAATGGCCAATTTAATAAAGTACCTATAATCATGGGCTACAATAGCGCAGAGGGTTTAATGTTCGCTGGAAAGGAAAATGAAACAACCAGAAACAACTTTGATTTCATCGGATCAATGCCACGAGATTTAAAATTCCCGACTGATTATGATAAAAATGCAACTTCAGAAAAGTTGAAAGAAATATACTTCAAGGATTTGGATAAATCTAGAATAGCCTTGGATTCATTGGCCAAATACGAAGGAGATTTAGGTATAGTTTACCCTGTTATAGCGACAGCTGATCTTTTTTTAAGAAAAATGGGGAAACCAGTATTTATTTACAAATTTTGTCGTGATGGCTGGATGAATTTATTAAAGGTGCTATTTAAGGTTACAAAATACCCCGGTGCGACTCACGCTGATGAGTTATTTTATATATTTAAGACTGAAATAACCTTGCCTATGTCCTTCTTTGAAAAGGATATGACTAAGAAGATGACTACAATGTGGACGAACTTTGCCAAATTTAAGTAAGTAAATTGTTATTGTTAATTGTTTCTAAGTATGTATTCATAAATCTATAAATGAGTATTTTCAAAAACGTGTCAGCAAACCTACAACTGCACATACATTTGTATTACAAAATATTTTTGATTTGTATGTTTGTAAAAAACTCAAAACTGCTGAACCGATTAGGTACTTAATTATTTCACCATTATGGACAACATACGTCAAATATTGCTTTGATCCCTGTTCAATACCTACTAAATGACATAAGTATATTTGTTTGTTCCTTTAGACACGTAAAATAACACCATATATTTAATCTTTTATTTTTTTCTTCCAGCAACCCAACACCAAAAACAACAGAACAACTTCCCATAACATGGCAACCCAGCAGTAAAATAGATCCAAAAGTATTGGTCATAGATACAAAATTTTCCACAGAACCTTTGTGGAATGATGATGCAATCATATTTTTGAATCAAACGTATACAAAATATAGACGGAAATCATAATTTAAAAAGTAGAATTTTTAATTATACCTATTGTTATTGTATATTTGTTATTTTTTATTCTTTTTCGTGAATATTTTAAGACTGGAATGTTGTTATTACTCAATAAAAGAATGTAAATAAAATTATAAACTGTTTATGTAGTTATTTATTTCACTATACAATCATCACTACATAGTATAGAACAAAGTCGCTTTCTCTGTCCCTATGTCCCTATGTATGCTTAAATCTTTAAAACTACGCAACGGATTTTGATGCAGTTTTTTTTTTAATAGAACGAGTGATTCAAGAGGAAGGTTTTAGTATATAATTTATTAGGTTTTAGACAAAGCGGGCGAAGCCGTGGGCGATAAGCTAGTGTATAATATGAGCTTTAGACTGACTCTACATCACTTTCAATTTTCTCAATGTTACAATGTATAACAATGTAAAATATCAAATCCTTCCTAGCCAACGTTATAAATGCGGTGATAACTCTGTCTGTCTGTCTCTTCTTCACACCACAACTACTGAACCGGTTTGGATGGACCTTTATATGACCATATACGAGCAAATAAACAGATTTGATTTGATTTGATGAAATTTGGTACAGAGATAGCTTCAGACATCAGAAAGAACATAGGGATAGGTTTTATCCCGGAAATCCCACGGGAACGGGAACTATGTGAGTTTTCTTTGCCTACACGGGCGAAGCCGCGGGCGGAAAGCTAGTTGACTACTTATGTAGAAGTAACTCATGATAATCACACCAAAAATCTATACGATGATGATGTATCAAAACCGGTTGTAACCTCTGTGTTTTATTTTAAAAATAAAAAAAAAAACAAGCGGAACTAACTACAAGTTTTTATTTTGCAATGTAATAGTCTAAAGTGCAATTCCCTCAAAAAATTATAATACAAATCCGCCTGACAAAATGTACACTAACATATTTTTAAACGACTCTTTCTCAATTCCACTGTATTTTTTGGGTTTGTTAAATGTTACCACAGCACTTTCGATCAGGTGGACGGATTATGGAGATTTTTTTTGACTGGACTTTCACTTAAATATAGGATGTTCTAATAGTCCGTTTTCTTATGGGCATGCTTGTATGGAAAGGTATACATTTTTGAGTAAAGCAATGAAATTTGGTTCGAATGTTGTACTCGTCCACCTAAGCCCAAATCGCCTGGTAGCCAGTGTCTACTCCCCGGCAGAAGGGAGGGAGGGGGGGTTATAGAACAGAGCGCCCGGCGCGTATATCATGTATTCCAAGCTAGAAGGTCTAAAAGTACTATAGGTACACCTGCATTTGAGGTATGGAAGGCATATCTGAATGTCACACGAGGATTTGAAGCACTTTACAGTGGCAAATATGCAGACAGTGAAATTGAAAAGTTTGTGATTACAATGCATGATAGGTAAGGACGGTCACGATATTTTAAGGATACTCTTATCCAGAACTTATATTTTTTTTATAATTATGTATTATAAGTACATGTTTGTTTTTCACATTGTGCCCCGCTGTGACAGTAAATGAGGGTCGCAAACAAATTTTTAACAAAAACGGACAGGCAAATCGAAAATTTGCCTCCCACAGAAGCTGCCCTTAAACAACACTTTACAGGCTGTATAATATATTTAGGGACCTAAAAAAAATCAAAATATGCCTTGCCCATCTGAAATAAAAAGAAAAGAGAAGCTTTGAATTGATAAGATGTCGGTGCGTGAAATCTTGCAATTCCAGATTGAAGTGTTTTATACGCCAGCTCAAATGTACCGAATTATGTAATTGTGGAGGTGGTTGTAATTATTATTAATCCAAAAACGTTCTATTATTATATATCTTTATTTTTAACAATGTTACCTGACTTCAATTATAATTTAAAGATGATTAAAAATCACACTAATATTATAAAGACGAAAGTGTGTGTGTATCAGTTAACCAGGTCCTACCAGACAAGATAACATGGTATAGGACAAATAAGTACGAAACACTCGATGGGCGAGTCAGACTCGCACTTGACTGGTTTTTGTTTTATGTTATTGCTTATTTTTCGGGTCTATTAGCCGTCCCCTACGCTGCGCTGAGGAACGTTCCTGTACTTTCTATAATTTATTTCACATTGAAAATGGTAAGATATATGTTACATGTTAATGTTTTTATAATCTGCATGAAATGGCCTTTCAGACAGTATTTTTTTATAAATCAAGTTTGATACAAAAATATAAAAATATACTGGTTTGTTTGGATTTTGCCACTGCCAAAAGTTTATTATTTTAAAGATTGTGACATATTTTGCTACGGAACCTTAAAAAACTGGTAGGGGGAATGAATCGGGCATCATCTAGTTACCTGATAACGACACCAAACTCGACTCAAAGGGCTAAATGAATCCGCCAGAATTTTTTTTCCGAGCGCCGGGCGCTCTGTTCTATAACCCCCCTCCCTCCCTTCTGCCGGGGAGTAGACACTGGCTACCAGGCGATTTGGGCTTAGGTGGACGAGTACAGCATTCGAACCAAATTTCATTGCTTTACTCAAAAATGTATACCTTTTCCCATAAGAAAACGGACTATAAGGAGTTACGTAAGCTATTTTAATTCGCACAGGAACAAAGGAAAAACACGCAGGACGCACCTTGTTTAAAAAAATATAGGTATTCGTTAATTACAATCCAAAATGTGTCTATAATGTCTATACCTCCATAAAAAATAATGTAAAAATATATCATAATTAACAAAATATTGCACTATTTTGTTAATTATGATATATTTTTACGTTCCTTTCAAAATCCTTTCAAAATTTGCGTATTTTAAAATAGCGGGCAAACACATAGACATACATATTACCTATGTGGGTGTTTTACTATGATACTACCACAGATATTATAATACTATAATACTACCATATTATTATGCAAATAAAAATGCGTAGATATTAGGTATGTTAAAAAATAACAGGTTATATAAAACCTTGACAATAAACATAGTTACATCACATCATAATAATAAACAATAATCGTTGAGAAATAGTAATTAAAAATAAGACTCAATGATATAGTTTACACATGCAACGACAATAGAAAAAACAAGACGTTGTATAACCGACTTCAAAAAAGGAGAGAATGGTAAGTAATCTAAACTATTTATTATTTTATTACGTACCTGACGCGCAAAGTCTTACATTTCATTGTTATTACATTATTTAATAGAAGATAGTTTATTTTGAATTATTTTTAAATAATGTCTCCAATATGTATAATATTGTACCTATAGTTTATACGTCAATTAACGCTAATTGAAGTATTGATAGGCTGTATGTATAAAAAACCTTCTTCCTACTTATATGAATTTTGTGTAGGTATAATACCTACACAACAAAAAGCAAAATTATTTTAATTTTCTTTC
>CAJQZN010041218.1:0-13221 GCA_907164685.1 Colias eurytheme
GAGTATTACGTTATTGAACGGCAAACCACACCCAGGCTCCAGGTGCCCCCCTCCCACCCCCCCGGGTAGTAACCCGAGGATTATATGTATTTTGTTATAATGGATTTTTATTAACTTGAGCGGTATTGTCGGGTGGAAAGGATTCGGAATTACATGTCTTGTTTAGTATTTCAGATTTATGGTTTGGAGTTGTGTGGGTAAATTGAAGTGTCGGTACAATAGGTAGGTACCTATATCTATAACATAGGTGTATATTTTTATGTTTTAAAGTATTAATTTGTCTTGTGTTGTAAATTTTTTCAGCATAAGATGTCGTTATTAATTAGTAATTACCTATACCTACGTAGGTACCTATCTAGATAGGTAGTTCTGTGGTAGATACTAATAGATTTAAATGTACCTTCCTTACAAATTTAAATAGAGTCTCACGTTAGATAGAGATATCTTTGAGACTTTTTTAAATCACTATTTTTTGTTAGTCGCAAAATTATATCAGTATGAATAATATTTATATAACTAATATTATGTACCTACCTACCTACCTAATTACTCACAATAAGTATGATATTGGTGCAGGTAGGTACCTACATAAGTGTGAAAAGACAAGCCTATATAGGTAAGTCCCTATGGTATCTACCTATAAGTAGGTATATCGAGATTATATTATTAAATTAAAATAACCATTAGATATCTAATTATAGGTATAGTAGGTAAGTTACCTACCTACTATTTCCGTTAAATATAAATTGTTTCATTTAATTAGTGGACAATTATAGTTTCCGCAGAGTAAATTATGGGGTGTGAATATTTACAATAATTATTTGAGCGTAACAATTTACATCACGTCTTGAAGTAAGTACCTACCTAAAAAAAACCACTTTATTTTACAATGCACAGATATACAATACAATAATATACAAAAAGAATCTTCACCGTACAAATTGGCGGCCTTATCGCTTTGAAGCGATTTCTTCCAGACAACCTTGGGATATTATAGGAAAATGAAAAGATTGAAAAAGGTAGATAGTGCATATACAAGGAGTGAATACAAATAAATATAATACCTACCTACCTATTCATTTACCTGTAAGTACCTACTTAGGTACCTACATACCTATTTGTGTTTATTCTTAATTCTTATAGGTATTTAGTTATAGATTGCATTTTGATAAGTAAAAAAGGTTTAAGATTGGTTCGTTAAATTTATTATTTTAATTTTAGAATTGTCTGTTCAATGATTTGGTAGGTATCTACTGTAATTAGTAGATACCGACTTTTTGAGTTTGATTAATTGATTTGTTTTATATGTTTTTTATTCTTTATAATAATTAAAATTTAGTGTAAGTGTTGTGTTTCAGTATTAGATATGACTATCGTATTTATCAACATTAATAATTTCATCATTTTTCAATTATAAAAAATGAAAATAGAATTGAAAAAATGGCGCATCCAGACACCTCTACCTCAAACTCCTACATTTGAAGTACCTACATTGTACCTACTAACTTTTCGAATAAATTTGAATATTCTAAGACAAACACAAGTTTCGGAATTAATGTAAGCTGCTAAGCAGATTTGCGGAGTGCACTCATCAAGGGGGTAGCTAAAAATGCTAATCTGTGGCATTTATTTTGTTAGTCTGTGGGAGCTGTCAGTTGACATAACACCCGATCGCGCCTTACCGAACCTTATTTGTATTTTACGATTCAATTATTGTTATTCTAATTCAAAAATACCTAAATAGTTTTTTGAATAGGTGTAGATACCTATCTAGGTAGGTATAGAAGATAGGTAATATCTGCATATTAGATACCTACCTATGTTCTAGCGTAGGTAATTTTCACTGATATGTAATTTTTTATTATAATATTTTAAATGATTAGGATCGTAGATACTAATAGGCACCTACCTAGCCAATGAGTTAGTCACATACCTAGTAGAAACCTAGTTTTTATAATGTTAACAGGAAATTAGCCAAGATCATTATTTACAAAATAGTTTATTACGTAGAGACCAATTGTACAAACCTATAGAAATTAGTAAATTACCTATTTTATAAGTACCTATCTTTTTCTATAATAATTACAATAACAAGGCCACGAACTCTTTTATGATAATAATTAATAACTAAGTTGAATAAGTAGGTACCTATTAACCAAGGATTGAAAAATCAGCCCTTAGACAGGTAGGTACATCTCCATAAAACTACAAGATAATAATATCTATATCATACATGTAAATGTAACTCGGATCTCGTCTTACCTTCCACGGGGGGTGGAATCAATACAGGGTGCTTTGTTTGGATATAAAACCGGGGGTGTGGTCTGCTGTCTATGATTTATGGTGCTTATAGTGTGAAAGGAATCTAATTTTGTTAAGAAATACTGGATTGGAATTGTGGTATGAATGGTTACGAATTTTTCTTATATAGCTAGGTAGTTCTTTATTGTAATTATGTGTATTATAAATAATTTTAAGTACCTTATATTACCTAAAGAGGAATAGTTATATTTTACCAAACCCAAACTTAAATATATATCTAGAAAAAAAATATTTTTGAATAATATTTTTAAAACGTCGAATCTGTCCTAAATCCTGTCTCTACATTTATTGTGACTCTACCAAAAAAATTTTTTTAATACATATATCTAATTATCTAATACACGGCCATATACCTAGTAGATACCTACATATTTTTGAGCCAAACTTTCTTTTGTATGCCAAATTATAGGTACCTATTGCGTCAACTAAACATAGGTACCTAGGTACCGACATAAAATTCAGCAGCACATTTGAAAACATCCATCAAACAAAAATAGACCTAACAAAGGCCTATTCCCAGTAAATTTCGTCGAAGAATGAACTTCGAATCTAACAAAATAATATGCAGCAGTTCAACAATATGCTATTTTGAGAATTTGAAAGTAAAATGAAGAGGCTACTGTGTCGCAACATAGTATCATTTTACTGCCTCCTCTTGCGTGAAATGTACGCGAAAACCAACTCTATCGTAAAGGCATAAGGGTTATCGTTAAAATAAATGGGTTTTGAAAGGGTTTAAAAGTAAATTTGTAAGGAAAACAATATGCAATATGTCTGAAGAGGTTTTACGATGGCATATCGTTTGCGAATAACTCGGTAGCCAAGAGAAGGATTGGACTCAGCTAATGGTCGATATTTATGGTTTTGAATACTTGAGATAAGAAAATTTTATGACGCTTTTAAAGATAGATAATTGTTATCTGGTACGAAAATATTGTATTGAAAGTGCCGACTTGCAATGACTTAAAAACTAAGTTTGTCTAAGTCATACGCCTTCGAGTCCCCTCTTATTTTATTGTTGAAAATATTTATGGTAATGACTTGATGAAAGACAATTATCTATGCTGATGTTAAAACACTCATGGATGAAGGAACAGATGGAAATCGAAATATACCTAGTTTCAAAATTATACACGGAAATATTTTATAATTTTGCTGCGACTTATAAGTAGGTAGGTAGTCTGGCAAAATTCAAAATACCTGAAGATACCTATCCTAAGTAATAAGCAGTTAACTTATTAAATTTCTTTATAGTAATTCACAGATAGGTATTTAGGCATCAAAAGACAGATTAACTAGCTTCCTAATTCTTTATAATTTTTAATACTATTTTACGGTGCATTGACATCAAACGAACATAGAGCTAGAGCAAGAGCAAGAGCTCTTCTAGTGTAAACGAAAACTCGTATTCAGTATTATTCAGTGTTAGAATATTGCATAGAACCATATTATTCAGTATTAGAAATTTTCGAATGCACTAAGAACAACGAATGAATGCTCTACGCCTAGGCCTGTTTACACTAAAAGAATTTGACATATAGGTAGGTGTACAGTCGGGTTATAGAATGAGCATTGACTCGTCTAATTACACACTTGTCAAAATATTTACCCTTACCCTTGCCCTTACCTCATCCTAATTCCTACATAACCACAAAACGACATTGTCCAAACAAAAACAATTCCCAAAATGCCAATCGAATTGAACCAATGAAATGATAATAAAGGATCATCAAACCGCTTTGTGTATAATTTAGTGTCCAGGCACATCGGCCGGTCGGCTGCGCTGTAAGAATACCAAAAATGAGAGTCAAATGATCGGACGGGATTACTTTGGCGCCATTGCAGTGGCGGGTAACAACAAATCTATGTTTTTAGAATAAACTTAATCTAGTAGGTATACAAAAACATTTTTACTAATACATATTATGAAGGTTAGATTTGTATAAATTTTAGAGATTACAAAAATTCGATCCCGCGCCTTTCGCGATTCCAAGGTGAGATTTGCATTTATGTATGTGACGCCGAACAATCTAAAAAACCATAGTAATCATTTTAATATTATTTTACAATTATAAATCTGCATCTTTATATCGAGAAGGATTTATGTGATATGCTATTCAACACCAGATTATGATTAAAAGGAGCAGAGCAGCCATGAAAAAATTAAATTGTGTGTCACTACACTACAAGATACCTACCGTACCAATATGATGAGATGGGTTTTATCTAGGGACAAGCGATTTACCTAATGAATTATGGAAGAGATTGGACTATTTAGATGGAAGAGAAGGAAATTAAAATGTATTTGAATTGATAGGAGCATACATATGAATTTGTGTGATTTTGCGTTAGAATAATTACCACCGGAATGTATACGAATTCCACATATTTAGCGGCCACAAACTAACCCTTGCATCACGGTTAGTTACTCGGCCACAGGCAGGTCGCGGGTTCGATGTAATGGCGCATGAAATTACCGCGATGCTCACATGGCTCATGGGACATTCCGGGACATCAAAGCTATTGACTTCATTTGTGATATGAGTAAGTGAATGCTATTTTGATTGAGGGTTTTTAAGCCCTGAGGTATGGCGGTAAATTGCATCATAAGATATGTTTTGACCGATGGTTTGCAAAAAAATGCTCTAAGCATATTAATAGTTATAGCAAAAATGAAGGAATCATTTATATACCATGTACAGTATCCCTATTCCTGCCAAGACTAAAATAATGAACTCTGAAAAGAGCTTTACTGAACTAGAACTGCCATTTAAAACTACTAAAAATGTTCTTACAATCGAAACAAGAACTGACACATTTATTTTCAAAACTACCAAGAAAGTCACAGCTTTCATTATTACAGAACCATCTAGAACCCAATTTAGCATAACCATTTAGCTTTACCATTTGCAGTTTGTGACAGTAGATATTCATACGCAATGTGCCATTGTAAGGGAACACCTATGGGGACATTTGCAGCCTTCCGTACTACGCATTGCTATATGCGTGTGGTACAAGTGGTGAGAGGTTAGCGAGTGGGTGAATTGTGGTAGTAGGTAATATTTAAGATTGTAAGTGAATTAGAATGAATAATAAGATGGTAGTAGGTGTTCGATGATAGGTATACCTAAGTGATATTACAAAAAATAGCAGCTCTAGAATATTAATATGATACTGTTAATTCTGTTTCGCGTCATTGCTTGATTTTGAATATCAATGAATGCCTTCCTTATGAATAAAACAAATTTATACGTTATTATTTAAATAATACTACTTTCTATGTAATAAATATATAGGTATATTCTTAAGAATATACCTACATATTTATTACATAGAAAGTAAAGAAAGCCCTATCATCGCTTATAAAGAATCTCTGCTACAATAATAACCAGAAAGAAGAAAATGGAATAGAAGATTATGCTTCTAGTAAAGTATTATATTTTCTGCTTTAATAAGTAACTACCTACTGAGTACCTACATGTTTACAATTTACGTATAGGTAGGTACATATCTGCCTCGTGTGCCTTCCACCAAACGCCAACACCATACAATTCGAGTCGTCCTTTGTTCAA
Source organism: Colias eurytheme (assembly GCA_907164685.1). Lineage (NCBI taxonomy): Eukaryota > Metazoa > Arthropoda > Insecta > Lepidoptera > Pieridae > Colias > Colias eurytheme. The sequence continues at coordinate 5,895 of CAJQZN010041218.1, forward strand.
CGGCAGTTTAGCAAAAGCAATTTGATGTTTTACACAGTAGATATGGACTCGGCGCGAATATCTAAACGGAACTGCGAAACGGGTTATTTCTTGAGAAATACTATGGAAATGCTTTGTGAAAATATGACACACTACTATTGATGTTCATCGAAATGGCATGACTTTCTTTGTTCGCTGTTTTAAATGTTTTCTTATTTGATTCGTTTAACTTGATAATAAAGTATTTCATTTGCGACAATTTTGTGTTTCATTTAGTTGTACCAGTTTTTCTTTCTATAGTAACGTATATTTTTCTGTTTTCATAAATTACTACCTTTCCTTTCTTTCAATGTAGAGTCATTTAAAAGATCTATGCCCATAGAATACTTAGTTTTGCATAGATAGGTATTTAATAAATCTCAAAGTTTCTATCTATACCTAATTATACCTATTCTTTAGTGTTTACTGGTGTTTACCTACAATTAGGTAGGTATATTAACTAAGAATTTGAAAAATTCTATAATTCGTAACCCTTTTTAAAGATGAAGTAGGTAGGTATCAATTACTGTGCAAAGTAGATACCTATTTAATTGTGTTATAACTACGGTCTACACTCGAACAACAGTTAAAATTCTATTTTGGCAAACATTATTATAAAAGTACCTAGATACCTATTTTACGCTCACGTAGCAACAGATACACACAATCCACCACGACTGGTCGCACAACTTCCAAATACGCTCAATTAAAAAGCAAATTAATATTTGGCAAGCATTTGCTACCACTTAGCGGAAAATAAACGACAAGCTACATTTGACAGCACAGTTATAAGCGAAACAGCGTCATTAAATGTACCGAAGCTCTTAAAATCTAAAATATTCAACATCTTTTTAATACTTTTTCAACTTCTCAGGAACCATTTCTATTGCTAATTGCGAAAACGATGTCCATTTTAATGTGGACTAATGTATAGAAAACTAAAAAACATGAGTTCTCAGAAATGAGTGATTGCAAGACTAAAATGTAGGTACCTATTTATAAACAGACTTAAAACTCATATTTTAAGTCTGTATTTCAGTTTGTTTCATACAACCTATAAGTGAAGCTAATGAAAGCGTTAAACACGCTTTTTATAGTTTTCTGTTTTTTAAGTTTTCAAGCTAGTTGGTAGTAGGTATGTATTTAGATGCATCAAAGATAGTGCTTAACTAAATGCGTTGGTAACCGCAGCATATTCAGTGGTAATGCCCGGGTACGGATCGACGACCACGTTACTCTGATTCATGGGCATTCTGTAACATGTGCTTACGAAATTGTGGATATGCGAAGGTATAGATAGTACTGTATAGAAATAGATCTATACATAGAGATAATTGACAAACGACTGGATAAATAATCTATACTAATATTATAAAGAGGAAAGGTTTGTATGTATGTATGTATGTATGTATGGTTTTCACGCATAAACTACTGAACCGATTTTGATGAAATTTGGCACAGATAATCTTTAGACCCTGAGAAAGAACATAGGCTACCTTTTATTGTGAAATATGTACCACGGGCGAAGCCGGGGCGGATCGCTAGTAACTAATAAGACCATAACTGTCGAGAGTCGTTATCGTATTCATAAGCTCTACCTAGTTTGATAATAATTCAGTATTACTTTTACATACTACGTGGATGCGTTTTGCATATGAATAAATAGCTTATGAAAGTCCTTTCAGTGAAATCATAATTCTTATGTACATTTACCTATATTGAATTGCTTTTATTAGTGTTTGCATATTCAAGCATTTAGACACAGCTATGGTAATCAAAAGGTTGTTTTAGTGTTCTATTCGGGCCTTGATAAATAAATATAGAATAAGGCTTCATTAAATCTATTTTTTACATTCATCCCAGCTGTCCAAACTTACCTATATCTCATCATCCTTTCCCATGAACGTTTAAACCTGCACCTCATAACTTTCGCAAAGCAAAACCGCACAGTAAAAAGTGTGTCACATAAACTAATCAGCTGGTGATGTACGGCGACGGGGTCTAATGGGCCTGTGGGTGCTCAATCACCCTTTGTTGTGCGTCTGCGGTCTGTGACACTTCGTGTTTTTGATTAGCCCTTCGGAGATGGAAAGTTTTATGCTAGGAACGCGGCCGCTCAGGAGATAGTTGGTAAGATATATGTACTACTAGCTAACCGCCCGCGGCTTCGCCCGCTTTGTCTAAAACCTAATAAATTATATACTAAAACCTTCCTCTTGAATCACTCTATCTATTGAAAAAAACACATCAAAATCCGTTTAGTAGTTTTAAAGATTTAAGCATACAAAGGGACATAGGGACAGAGAAAGCGACTTTGTTTTATACTATGTAGTGATATGATAAAATTGGTGTATAACAAAGTTGTTGGGAGGTCTTTGTCCATGAAGCATTAGGATACTATAATTCGTTTTATAAAATAGGAAAATATTGTTAAAAGTTAACAATATGAGTTCTCAAAGTACCTACTGAACGAAATTAATTATCTTGTTTAAAACTCTAAATAGTGATCATTTATTTAACGTCATTATTTATTCATCATCATATCTTCTTTATATATAAAAATGAATCGCAAAATGTGTTGGTAAGCGCATAACTCGAGAACGGCTGAACCGATTTCGATAATTTTTTTTTATTATATTCCTTGAAGTACGAGGATGGTTCTTATGTAGAGAAAACGTAAATATTATGTACCACGGGCGAAGCCGGGGCGGACCGCTAGTATTATATATTTAGCAGTATATATTTAGCACCAAAATCTGCTTATTTTGAATTAAATATATCGAATGCAACTGTGATTTGAAGCAGATGTGGTGGTTTGGGAATAATATTGAATTAAATAGTGAAAGCAAAAGGGTTAAGAGTTTTGAAATATTTATTAGATATATATATAAGTTGTGTTCGTATGTCAATATACCTAGAGGTGTGTGATTATCGACAATATTTATTATCAGACCTAGGTATATCTTAATATATATAAAATTCTCGTGTCACAATGTTAGTCTGCATACTCCTCCGAAACGGGTGGACCGATTCTCATGAAATTTTCTGTGCATATCGGGTAAGTCTGAGAATCGGCCAACATCTATTTTTCATATGTACCACGGGTGAAGCCGGGGCGGACCGCTAGTTATTTATAAGTATATTCAAAGCTCACTGCCAGGGATTGTACTTTGTTGCTTTTAATTCGAATACAACCTTTATTCACCTGAATAAAAAATGATTTAATTTCTTCAGGGGATATTCATATGGTTAGCCATAGCACAGATAATATAATAGATAATATACTAGTAGCCATAGTATAAGTATAATAATGTACCATGACGTACCTATCTATAATAAGACGCAAGGAAAAAATAACCAAAAATGAAACACGAGGCTATAACAGTGCGCTCAGTGCTACAGTCGTAAAATGGTATCTAACATCAGCATTCTTCCTGGAAACCGTCCAAATTTTACAATACTTCTCCAATAGAAAGGTTAATATTTAATGAACCATATTTACTCCCTGTAAAACAAAACCACAGCCGTTTCAATGGATTAACATTTTCACCACATTATCCTACAATATGGTTACCCCTGTCAGCTGTCAACTGTCAATCTTTGCCAGGATTTGTACCCTAATATTTTCCGTCCTTCTCTAACGTTGTAGTAAAGAGGGACAGAGGATGTTTATGTTATTGAAACAGATTTAAAAATCAGTGAGCAATGGACAGCGAATTTAATAGACAGAAGGGATTTCATGAAGTCGGTTTTAGCAGTTGGTGTGAATTTTTATAGACGTCTAGAGTCTAGACGCGTCTACAAATAATGTTTCATCTTTTGAATGTGGAATATTTTGTTCTTTAAATATTTAAATCTTTGTACTTATAATGTGTTTGTATTTGACTACAAAGATTTAATAAGATGAAAGAAAATATAAATGGATAGAGAGAATTATTTTATCTTAACCGGGACAATATGAAAAATTGTATTAAGAAATATGGAGATTTCCACTACCTAAATAAAAATAATTACAACACAAAACAATAGTTAGGTATATATTATATTTATATATTTCTTATTTTCTTCAGTTAAAAGTATTACCTAATGCATTAGCAGATCTACTTCTATCTTTCTAACTAAGTAGCCGACTGTTAATATTTAAAGTAGGGATGTAACGATACATGATTTTGCCGATACGATACCGATACCGATATTTGTAGTAATGTATCGGCGATACCGATACCGATACCGATATCGATGGCTTGGTAGAAAAATAAATAGTGAATTAATTATGCATAAAAAGTTACCAACATTTAACAGAGACAACTGTTAATCGTATTCTTTTAAATAAAAATGCCAAATCAAAAAACAACAAAACCATTTATTTTAGTATTATTATTTTACGAAGTCAGTTAAACTTTAAGTAATACACATACAATCAGTACCTAATAAAAGTTTACTATATTGGTAGAGTTTTTTCAGAAAACAAAGTGCGCACGCGCGGGCGGCCTCCCGCATCGTTCATTGGGCGCGGATTTTTGAATTATTTGATATCAAAAAAATTGGTTGTTTGTAAAGTTGAAAAAAGGTTTACGATCGAGATGTTTACGTAATAACATAATGCAGTGGCAGCGCTCGAGATGAAACGGGAGATCGGTCCGTCTCTCTCTCGTTATACCTGCGATCGCGCTCGTGAGGTTTGGTGTGACACAAGTTTATGAACATGTCACCCGACTAAAACGATTTTAAAAACGTTATCACGTTAAAAATTAAAAAAATTCAAAATTATTTATTTCTTTCCTTTACATAAACAAATTTGTGATTGAAACACTCCTAGTAAGCAAATAAAATGCTTGTGTCAGGAGGTTCCGCTCTTCCTTAACACTATTACAGAAACAGAAATAAAACAATATATGAATGAATACAATGCAAAAAAATAAAAGAAAAGAAAGAATTTAATAAAAAAATATCGGTATCGGTTGATTTATTATCGGCGATACCGATATATCGGCTTGCCGATATATCGGCCGATATATCGGTATCAGTATCGGTATCGTTACATCCCTAATTTAAAGCAAAAATTGTGAAAAATACGAGAAAGGGTAATTTATTCATCAGTAATGGACTCTCCATTGTGTAAACCAAAGTAAATTTCATACATTAACACGAACGAGTGTTATTTTTCTAATCCCGACCTTTTATATCACATCCAATATTCGTATTATGTATTTTCAGTTTTATCAATAAGCTGTAGAGTTCAAATTTACCTAATTCGATATATATTTCAAATAAAATTTGTCCCAAGAACAATTTTCCATACCACCTTCCAAACAACATATAGATCTTTAAGATCTTGTAATAAGGGTTATATTCGTTTGGCATTTTCAGTTTTATGGGTTAAAAATGGTGGTATTATCATAGAGGGTTGAACTAATCGCTTGTGGGAGCCTGGCTTATCGGTTTACTAGAATAATGTTTATGTTTACTTAAAGCTTATTGCGGGCATAGGGTCAGTATTAAGCATAGATTTGTTTACAGGCATGGAAAACAGATTATAATGGATATTTAAAATATACGAAAAGATTAATAGGTATCATTAGGTACAAAAAAGCTTAGTTTCAGGGGGAAAAGTTCCATTTACAATCTATTTTTGTTTTTCAAATTCAAATTACCTACATTTATCTGCAAGAATGCAGTTACAAATACATATCTATAGTTGTTGTTATTACAATACTAGCGGTCCGCCCCGGCTTCGCCCGTGGTACATGTTTACGTTTTCTCTACATAAGAACCATCCTCGTACTTCAAGGAATATAATAAAAAAATAATTATCGAAATCGGTTCAGCTGTTCATACGTGATGACGTGACAACGCGAAACGGGTTTCATTTTTATATATATATAATAATATATAGATTGTAAATCGTACGTGATTGTGTAGTGTATAGTTCGAACTTACATGCAATTGTAAATCGTACGCGATTGTATAATGTGTAGTGTAAACTTACATGAAACTAATTTATATATAAAAACTAATTGTTCGTTTCACGTTTTTGTACTACTTAGGTACCCAAAATTACAGTTTGTGAATCGAATTTAATTGAAATCAGTCCAGCCGTTGTAGGTCCAGCAGTTGTAGCCTATATTACTAAGCAACAGAACATCTTACGACAATAAACTCTTTGTTTCGTTTTTAAAAACAAACACATATTATTCCTCATACATATAATATAATCTGTGATAATTGACAACAGACGAACGATCCTTATTGTACGCTGGACCATGATCCGTGTCAGTAAATAATCTGATGTCGAACAAACTACATCAATACATCGTTTAGTTGGAAATCTGTATTCAGATGTAGGCTTTTTAAAATTGTACTCTAAATAGGTTGGGACAAGTTACAAGAAATGAGAGAATTAAAATATTTTGGGATCATTATTTTGCAATCATTTATCATTTTCAACCAAACAGCTGACCAGCTATATAATTATGCATATAGCATAGATACTATATAATAGTCTATAGACTAGCTAGAAGTCGCGGCTTCTCTTACGTTATACCTGTTAAAATAATGCCTGCTCTTCTCTCTAGACACTGTTTTCCAGTGGTAAGTGATCAATTTATGTTATGACGATTCAACAAAGAAATGAAATCTGAGGCACAAAACTGTATCGATGACATCGCCATACCGCTTTCGCTTATACTTTACACTCAGGCGCATACCATAAGCGGATTGCGGGGCATTATCACGGGCGGACGCCTCCGCGATCGACAGCGCATTGTGACCGCACTAATCCTGGCGATTAGACGATAATCTGTTCCAGATACTTAGTTGTTAGATGTAGAACCTTTGTGGTAGATGTTTGAAGGAATATAGTGTAAGGACATCTCTCGAATGAAACTATGATATGAAGGACAAAGTGTAGGTATGGTAAAGATTCGTTTATCGTGATATTTCATATGAAGCGCGTATAGCAGGAATTTTTATTGTTTTAAATAAATTAATCGGATTATTATGAAACAGGATATTTTGGATTTTTTAATATATACACTTGTTTAACTGACAAAGTATACGGTAGCATTTAGAATTATCCGTAATGTTTAATTGGTCGGAATAAACGTGTTAACCTCGAAACCCAACACCTCAGCCTCGGGTTACAAGTTACAAGTTAAATAATTTAACGAGATAATTTCATCAAGTTGTGGTTAGTTTGTTTCTTTATAGCTGATTTCAATGATCTTTCTAGTCCGGGATACATCGCCCATTTTTGCAAGTGATTACTATCAAGCTAATTTTTCGTGAGTAGCTTTATTTTGATGAGATG
>CAJQZN010041219.1:0-20295 GCA_907164685.1 Colias eurytheme
AAGAGATTTGTGTGCGTAGGTAATAGCTATAAAACAATTTCCAACGGTTAGTTTGTTAATTGCTTTTTATGTAAAAATAACTGCTTTTCTCCTACTAAAGTATTTGTTTTCATACATTTAACCGAGCCATATTCGTTGCCAATAATTTATATTTATAAATATGTGTTTATATATTTTATCGTAAAAATTTCGATCACTGGGCTACCACTAGTTTGAATGAATGCATCGTTTGTGACTAATTAGAGAGCCACATTTCTGCATGTCTATGAGACTGCATACATTTTACTGATTTCAGAGGTATGCAGGCGTTTGTTTATAATATCAATGTAAGCAGGTGCAATGTTATAGTGTTAAATATATTCTTATCTGTGTATTGGTTCGATGTTATTCCATGAAATATTTCCCGTTTAAAATAATCGTTTGTTAAAGTTTGAAAAGCCCCAAAGGCGATGTCGGTTCATGGTTTTACGAGAAAGAATAAAAAAATCAGTGTGGCTTGGGACCGGTTCGTGCACGCCTTGCTATCAGAATTTTGATACCAATCCTCATCGGAACAATTCCAAAGCACATTCACAGAAATAAGTACTGAAATAGATTAAAATTCGTAGAAATGGTAGTAAGTACATATTATGAAATATTACCTATTGAAAGATGATTATCTAAGACTAAGTTTCAATTGCATCATCAACTCTACATACTTTAAACTCTAATTTTAACACCCCAAAATATTTATGGAATGCCGAATGTTAACTATTGGCATATCAAAACTGACCCCACGTTAGGTACAACCTTCTTGGGTACAACTTGCAAGATTTATTCGGAATGTCAAAATGTGATTAGAAATGATTTACGATGCATATTTATGGAACATTCACGTTAATTCACTTTCGATGAAATAAAAATATTAGATCTCTATCGGAATGTAAATATATATTACACTAGCGGTCCGCCCCGGCTTCGCCCGTGGTACATGTTTACGTTTTCTCTACATAAGAACCATCCTCGTACTTCAAGGAATATAATAAAAAAAGAATTATCGAAATCGGTTCAGCCGTTCTCGAGTTATGCGCTTACCAACACATTTTGCGATTCATTTTTATATATATAAGAAGATAGGTACATACGCGTTTTTGGCACCCGTTGATTTATAATGATTAATGGAATGCGATCTGATACGTTTCGTGGAGTGTGAAGTGTGAATATTTTTTGTTCATCTGTGGTGAATCTCAAAGGTTAACACTTTTTTTGTAATGATACATGGCACCATGTCATCATATATTTTATTACATACGATTAAACTGCACCTGCGACAGATTACTAAAAGTAGAGAAAGTAGCATGGAATTAAAAAAATATATATTTTAATAAGGGTTTGCCGTTTGATATAAGGCTTAGATCTTGTTATCACTTATCATGATTGCACGGTTCAAAGGATACTATGGTATTATTTTAACGGAAATTGTGGTTTGGACACAAATTTATGGATTCATTGTGTAGCAAGATTTATACAAGTGTGAGAAACTTATTTGGACAGTACTTAAAGTGTTTTATTGTCGCGCGATGTTTGGCGAGAACCGTTTTGTTATTGGCTCCAAGATTCGACAAAATTCAATATTTACTCTATTTAAATATTATTTTTAAAATGTCTCTGTGATACTTTTAAACAGGAATATATTCTTCTAATATTATAAATGTGAAAGTTTGTAAGGATGTGTGTGTGTGTTTGTTACTCTTTCACGCAAATACTTCTGAACCGATTACAATGAAATTTAGCACATATGTAGAGGGTAACTTGGATTAACATATAGGATAGGTTTTATCCTGGAAATCCCACTGGAACGGGAACTATGTGAGTTTTTCTTTAAAAACGCGGGCGAATCCGCGGTCGGAAATCTAGTGTTTATCTAAACGTTGTTAAAGTAACGACTGAATTATTAGTCCACTATTTAAATTAAAGTATGTACTTAAAGATAACATAGTTTGTCGTTTTTTTTTAAATATACTGTTTTTAATCTGCCTTTGACTACTAATGAGCTTGTATATGTATGATACCGGTTGGTAAATTAATTTCATCGTATTTATTGTCGAAAATTTTCTCGATATTTTTAAGATAATTAATCTTATAACTTTTTGTGGATAGACATACACATAATATACCTACTTCTTACTTTTCACGTTTCACATAGATTTACTTATAGAGTAGAGTAGTTCCTATAGAGCTCTACATTTTTCCAGATACAGCGAAAGAGCGAGCAATTGGCATGTATAAATTTTCAATTTATGTTCGTTGTAAGTACCTATACAACAGGTATTACGTTACTAAATGAAACAAAATTTGTTAAGCCTTATAATTATAGATAAGGTTTATTTATTTATGCTGGAATAACTTAATTATGTGACAACCTGTTTATTATAATTAGAAACACTAATAATAGAGAGTAAGGCGTAAGAAAGTAAGTGGCACTTTGTGTAAATTATAACAGATATAGGCTGTCTTTGTTATAAAAAATATTTTGATTTACTATGTAACCTATTTATAATTATTATACAAAAAATATTACAATTTATTACAAGAAAAATATCAAAATACATATTATTATTTCGTAAATACGGGTGAGAAGTGACCTTAATTTAGTTTTATTTAACGAACAATTTCTCTACCTTATTACTATTTTAATTTAAGCTACAAGTACAATATTCAATAACGACGCGTTAAAACGCCCGTGTATCACCAGCCTAACATTTCCACGTCTCAAGATAACGCTCTATTGATGCGTCCGCACGTAACACCGGGTGATTAGTTTATCTAGCCGGAAAGACTGCGTCATCTGCGCAACATACCCTTCTTTAGAAATATGTATATCGTCAAATGATGACCGTTAGATAACGAACGCGTCAACTAACTAATTATGAAATTTTGTATCTTTCTTTGGACGTTTATAGGTTACTTAATTACGGTAAAGTTAATCGAATGTAGAATAGTTTTGCACTAGATAAAAGCGTAAATGCTTCATATTATAATGGCAATATTACCAATAAATAAAATGATGAATGTCTGGTGGCCGTTAAACCTTTGAGTTGAAATCAATTAAAACTTAAAACATTCAAGGAACTATTACTCATTACAAATTATAAATCATTCAACTTAAAATATGCAACCTGAAACTCAAATATATTACAATAAATACTCAAATACCTACTTAAAATCCCACAACAAAAAAAACTCATAATTCCGTGACATAGTTTATACCCATGCACATCTAAAATTATTAATTTGTATACGACTCAAAGACAATGAAGGAAATAGCAAAGCGTTAGAACAGGAAAGGGAAAAAGGATTTAAGCTTCACTAATTGTGTCGTCATGTTCTTTTTAATTGTCTTTTCCTGATCTATAAATATTTAACTATGTTATATATTATGTTATTATTAAATTATTTTAAAACTGCTTAGTTATAGTAACAAGTAGTGAACGTTATAAATGACGTAAGTCCTAAGCTTTTCGTTTTGCTACGTCATTGCTTTGAGATAAAATGTGTATGGCTTTTATCTAAGCTGGTGATTTATATAGCAATAAAACCCGCAAATTATTATATTCAACATGTATTTATTAGATATAAAATGATATAAATACTTGAAAGTGAATAGACATGCTGACTCTAGGTCACCATAGCCATTTATAGACCGTATCGACACTTCATTAAGAGGTATGCGGTCAAGCACGAGCTCCCAATGCGTTTTATCTCAATTTTCTCGCGTACGATTTCTTTTTTATTTAATCTATAATAAGATAAAATTGCAAAAAAGTATGGACCAATATTTAGCTAAATAATTTTTTGAATAAATACGATATTTACGAAATTTCTATATGCCTACAGAAATTTTACATACCTCGATGATCTTATAAACCTACATGCATAGAATTAATACGTTACTGAAGTAATCTTTAATCAGTATCGTACAATGTGGAGGTCTATTTACACATACTATTCTTTGAAGCTGAAAGTTAGCTGTACATATATAGAATATTTCCTAGCGTTAAATAAATTCCAACTATGTACCATAATCGGGCGAGAGCTTTCATAGTTTATCAGATAAACACCGCATGTGACGCCGGGGCTATTATATGTAAATCTGGCGTTGGGAATAAGAAGATTATTGCGATAACAGATTTATAAATGGATGGCATTACTTACACGGTAGTTGAGTGGTAGTGTACGACTGGACGTAGCAATATGTGAAAATATCAAGCCTAATTGTTGAGGGCTACAACCATGTAGGGATTCCAATTAGGTACCAACGGTGTTTGAGAAAAGACAAGAAAAATGAAATTTTTAATCTAACTAGGTACTGATCTTAAAATTGAAAGGAGTAAAACCTAACATATAGAGGTCATATTTTATCTTGGTAAATTAAGAAGTTTAGCAAGTTGGCAAATTATACAATAAGCATCAAATTTGAATACATCGGAAGGCTGCATTTGTGCAATCCTCCAATAGTTCCCATGACGCTGAGTCACTCACGTAATGCAGTAATTATTATGTTAGCGATTGCCACGGGTGTTGTGCAAACCGCGTATCTGCCAACATGCTGCCAACCGATTGAGCAAAGATGTGTAATTGCTCTAACGGTTAACAAAAGATCGTTTGATGTGTTTAAAGTGATTTGTAATGGAATTGTTTTCATTTTTATTACTACCTGAATTACCTATTGAGATATTTATAGCTATTGTTGAACTTCTGGTTTTAACAATTATATATTTTACATAATTATTACCATCAGCATTAAATGTACACTATTCAGAAATAAAAATGGATTTATCTATTGGTCTTATAAAATTAATACGATACACTTCTAAGAAGAACATACGAAACCAATTTGTCAAAAGTTTTGTCTCCTGGACAAAATTTATATAATTCGCAAAAGATGAACATGAATTCACTTGGAAAACTTTTATGTAGACGGTACATACCTACCGTAGAAGATGTAATATGTGTCAAGCGTTTAAAACAATTTTACTTTTTTTGTAATATTTTTTTCAGGTCTTATGAGCAATCACCGTGGCCATGTCGGCGGTGATGAGCACGCTCTCGATGATCAGTGGCGGCCGCCGGGCTCATAGGAAACTTGCAAGGTATAGTTATTTATTTAACCAAATAGTATGTAACATAGATCTGATCACCATTCCTGGAAATAGTATGCTTGAATGGTTTGTAAAAGAGTTTTACGAATGGATGTAAAACAGAGTATCAATAAAAGGTTCCTTCAAGTTATTTTGCTTATTGAGTAGGTAGATAGAAAATATAACACTGCAGTACCTAAACATAATGTGACTCTACATGTTATTTACTTTATGAAATGTTTGTGTAGGTGTAAATTTTACATACGTGTTCATTTGGGCATTAAGGTAAACCTGTTTTCAATTCTATTGATAATGAAGTACTTACGTTTTAGTGTAGAAGGTAAACGAGCATGTAGCGTGTTAATTTTATCGTATCTCACCCACAATAACATATTCTACTGCCCACCCTGAAAGTCAAAAGTAGCGTATTCTAATGCAGAGGCACATAACAGAGAAACGTAAAACGAATATCATATTTTGCTCTACACCTATTGTAGAGCACGTCCTAGTTGCACCTAGTTGTAGAGTCGATTAGAGACGTATTTTTTTAATACGTCAGTTAACTTGCCATTTTTGTTAATATTTTACAAATTATATACAGATACCTCAGCTTAATCTTTTCCCTTATCTGAGATAAAATTAATAAAAACAAATAACGTTCCTTAATCTATCCATCCATGTATTATAATTATTTCTCAAAAAAAAACTTTAAAATCATGCGTCTTCCTCTGACGCAAGCACGATGCACAATAACGCTAAATCTATTGGAAATAGTGTGCCCAATGCCCGGTGCATGCGTCTGCGCATCATTAATTTTATTGCATGCGCTAGACGCAAGATGAATTGAAAGTTGGCGACGAGATGCGAGCATATGCATGACGGACGGCGTTGCTTGTATTTTATTGACCTACTCGTATAAGTGTTATGTATCAGTATATGCCTCGTATATGCGTGTCTGGAATAATTATGATGATCATCTCAAAGCCTATTTAACTTTACTACAATTTGCTATTTCAATTCAGACGACTTTTATCGTGTTTCTTAATTATGGTTGTGTTCTTAATTATAATTAAATTCCTCGAATATAATGTAAGAACTTTGAAGCCATTTCAAATACTGTAATTGTTCCAGCAGCCGCAAATCGGGGCAGTACTCCGACGTCGGCGAGGACCGCACGCGCAGCCACCATGACCTCAGCAAGCAGCAGCGATCTGCCTCTATGGTAAATATCTCTGTAGTATAGGTATAAAACTGTATTAATATGTATATGCAAAAAAAAACTAAAAGTTATATGTACATATATGAAATATCCGAGCGAAACATCAGACATCAAAATGAAATTGAAGAATAATAATGTACTTATACATAAAACATTTTAGTGTTTTTATGTTACTGTTGGCGTAAAACCGTTACGGTGTATCAAAGGCGTATCCTTTACGCATATTTAATTGCTAGTTTTTTCTTGAGAGGCGAGTACTTATGAGTCATCTTTGCTCTTTGGAGCGAAAGAATTTCTTTGTGCGTGAGTATTTAACCATCATTTGCCCTTTATGATTTGGCTTCTAAAATAATGTTAAATATCTAAATGTTACATATCAAGACAAAGAGATCCACCAAGATTATCTCAAGCCAAGCTTATCAGGCAAGGGTGTCTCTACAAACTTTAACTGAAGCTCATTTGAGAGAGCCAAAATAGTATAAATGACAAGCTGTACCGCGCAGTTTCAACGGGCAAATCCAAGTATTTTGTATACTTAGGTCATGTGATATTCTTATGTAAGTATAAAACTGTAAAGTTTCTTCCAGTTCATTTTTCATTAAAGAGTATCTACCAAACATTCATACATCCATCCTCACAAACGTTCGCATTTAAGCAGTTCAATTTATTATAAAACACTGCGGTAACAGCCCTATTTCTAATGACTGGAACATACCAGCAATAGTCGCGGGGTAATTAAAGAAAAGTAAAATTCTGTGTAATCCCAGTCGGCCGCCGAGTACGGGCATGCAATTACAATACTTCCTCGTTTCACTCGCGTTCCTGCGCACAAAAAATCTAATTTCAATTAGAATGCCTATTTCTTGTTTAGAAAATAAAAATTAAGAAGATTACTTCTGAGAACTGATTCTTTAAAGTTTATGTTGTTCGTATTCGTTGGTATTCGCATTGTTGATGTGTTATTGATAGAATGGATTTCTGTTTAATTTAACTTTTTAGGTCAATTCATCACAAAAAAGAAATTGTAAAAATTTCTAGAGGTAATTTATAGAGCAAGGTTTTAAAAAAAATATTCAAATTAACTTATTGCTTTGTATCAGGCGATTATAATTATTTCCATTAATAATATCTACAATTTAAGCCGTTGCATAAATCAACATGTTCAGATAAAAAAGTAAAAAACACATCCCAAAAATTAACTGAATACAAATTTGAAATTATCACTTACGGGGAACCAAAAAAGCTTCTCATGTAAGTATATTATATTTATACCTACCTATTTTTATAATAAAACACAATTTTAAAGATACGTATATTTTAGTGAATTTAATATATTTATTGTGAAACTTTATATCTACTTCAAGGTTAAAGGTTTTTTGGTAATGTTCTTGTTTTATTGTGTTATTATGTTGTTTTTTTTACACGGAAGAGCAATTAATAATTTTCAATAAAGATGTACTCCAAATCTAATGAAGTCATTTGATATTATCATTTTTTGTATATCTAAGCACACGTTCACATAAAAACATATTGAAACGCTCATTAGAAACACATTTTATATTCAAGCATGGGCTTTGTGGCGATCGCCGAAACGCGCACAAAGCACAGAGGCCTGTACTCAAACATTAATTAACATTACAATTAAGAGGTCTGTTTGTTGCAGCAAACGCTGGAGACGGGAGGGGTCGTTAACCTGGAGAATCTGGAAGCCAAGGTAAAGTGCATCTTTAATCTTTATACATCATTACATGTCAGCTAAAGCAGTTTTACTCCCAAATTCTACTGTTTCGAGTCGTAGACAGTGTTAGAATGATTTTTTTGTGAAAATTTTTACTGAAATAGATACCATATAATATATACCACACATATTCATTACATAGTTATTAATTATACATATTTTATTTCGAGTTTAAGTCAGTATTAACAATGCAATGGTACAAAAAATTGGATGCTTCGTCATAAACAAGATAATTATAATCTGATCGTGTTGTATATTTTTAATTAAAATTAAATTAATACATTTTAATCAAACCTGAGAGAAAGATAAGGTCGGCACAATTCTTCAGGTAACTGTGGATGATACTAGGTATCTATCCGTTTAATTGTTTATTCCGTATTCCCTGGCACTTCGAGACTAATTGTGTGTCAAGATAAATGTAGTTCTTATACTGTTTATCTTTTCATAGAGATTAAGTTAATCGGCAACGGGATTGAAATGCTTTAAATATACAGTATACTGTTAGGTGCATGGGTGAATTAATTGCTAGCATTGCCTCGTAAAGTAGGTTACCAATTAAACATTTATAGATACCCTTGAAAATCGTTTATAAATCGTATCTAACTTTATTATTCATAATTAAACATTATAATGTAAATGTTGTTTTTGTGCCATCAAAATTATAATTATCTATAGGCGCGTTGAATAAATAGTCTAAGATCCCACCGCAGGATCAGTGCGCTCATCGGTTTTTTGCTGAAAACCGAATTTTTATGTATATTTATAATTAGGAAAATATATATCGACTAGGTTGACAGTCAAAATTTGGCCGCAAGCATGTTTAATTAAAATTTTTCTAATCGATTTTTGGGAAAAAAATTCGTTCACTTGTTTTTTGAATAAAAGGTAGTCTACATCACGTCAAATGATATAAAAATTCTAAAAAATCACGGTTGCCGCTTTTCACCTGGCCGCAACATCTTGGCAGCCTGGTGCAAACAGGTATGATTTCGATTTATTTTTACGTTCATAACGCACATTTATGAATCATATATCAAATTAAAGCTAATTTTTTTCTATTTATTATCATATATGGTTGCCTAATTAAATCCCGCCGCAAATAAGGGTTGCTGGCTTTTAAAAATTATAAATATAGGATTAGTGCGTTCATCGTTTTTTGCTGAAAACCGAATTTTTATGTATAAGTATTTATAATTAGGAGAATATATATCGACTAGGTTGACAGTCAAAATTTGGCCGCAAGCATGTTTAATTAAAATTTTTCTAATCGGTTTTTGGGAAAAGAAATCGTTCACTTGTTTTTTGAATAAAATGTAGTCTACATCACGTCAAATGATATAAACATTCTAAAAAATCACGGTTGCCGCTTTTCACCTGACCGCAACATCTTGGCAGCCTGGTGCAAACAGGTATGATTTCGATTCATTTTTACGTTCATAACGCACATTTATGAATCATATATCAAATTAAAGCTAATTTTTTTCTATTTTTTATCATATATGGTTGCCTAATTAAATCCGGCCGCAAATAAGGGTTGCTGGCTTCCCAAAAATCGATTAGAAAAATTTTAATTAAACATGCTTGCGGCCAAATTTTGACTGGCAACCTAGTCGATATATATTCTCCTAATTATAAATATACATAAAAATTCGGTTTTCAGCAAAAAACCGATGAACGCACTGATCCTGCAGCCGGATCTCGTACTAAAAGTTATTATTTTCATTATTGATTATACGATTTTTTTTAGATGCTAAATCATACAATAGAAATAAATAGATACTTATATAAGTATCTATTTATTTCTACGGTTATTCTATAGTTAATGATAAGATATCGATTTCAATTTAACTTTTAATTATCCAAACTTTTATGTAAGTTCAATACCAAACGCATGATGGTTCATTATCCATAGAGGTTACTAGTGAATGAAAAATTGAAAGGTTAATCGATAACCACTAATTAGTGACATCACTATGACTGGCATAACAATCGGCTGAGATACGATCTGATGGACGCGTGCGTCACGTGTCGTGACTCCCTGACGTGATGTGTCGTACGGTTTCTGTTTCACATAAGGTTCCAATTAAAATAATTACACGCAAAGTTCAAAGGGCCGATCTTTCTGGTGATATTGTAAGATAATCGACACAATCGATATTTATGTTTCTACCGTATAAATTTTAACAATTATTGACTCAACTAGACAGTAAATATGTATATCTTATTTCGCCATTTGATTTTTTCTAGTATTACCTATATTATATATTCTGTGATACATGCGTTCACACATAATTTGTTTCAAATAAAGGTAGACAAGTTGCAACTCGGTTTGATTTCATTTGATTTAATTATTGCGAACTATTAAGGTTAGATTGATATATTCCAGTGAGTCAATATGGTTTCATGAGAATGTTGTCTTGCTCTCAGTAATAATCGATAATTTATGTGTTTACAGTTTAATATTACAAATCAGGTACAAATATATACAGAAGATTTTTTGTTTAGTATTTAATATGATGAGTCGATAGTTATATTACGACATAATAAAGGAACCATAACGATTAGGTATATAGGTACTAGAGAACCTAAGTGCCTAAAATAATACTGTAACAATCAATATGTCTCTTATGTATTTTATAACCTTTCTTTAAAACATTGAGACGTAATTAAAAATTACTATCAATAATCGTACATCACATTGTACTTGATCTGAAGTTAATTCATATGCATTGAAAACGATCACCAGTTTCACATTCCTAGATATTAGTTTTAATGGCTGTTGTCAGAAGCACATTATTAACATTATTATATATAGATACCTATACGTTTATAATTACGAGATGGCTCTCGATTTTTTGCATTTAAATAACATTAATAAATAACGAGATAATCAGGAATTAAATTACAAATTGCCATAAATGTGATTTCAAATCAACGTCCGTTTGTCAATAACCATCAATACTGCTTCCATAAAAACTGCGACTTAACGATTCAATGATCGAAATGCTTAAGAATTTACGCCATATAGCTTTAATTCTCTGGATTAAAAAAAGAGGAATAGTTTAGCATTAGGCTGGATGGTGCGAGACCGATTGAATAAATAGTAGCGCTTTATAGAGTTTTAAGAATATCTAAACACGTTTATCGTTTAAGTAGGTATAAGAAGGATTATATCAACATATCTTATATTTAGTATTGGCACCAAGTTACCTGATATTCCACAACATTTAAAGCCGTTGTATTTTTGATCTTCATCATCGTATCCCCAGACCCTACATAAACTTTCCAAAAGTCCGGGAAACTCTACCAAAAAGCAAATACTTTTTGGTAGAGTTTAGTGGTGTGAATAACAATGTATTTATTTCGTCACAACTCGTATATAGAATGAAGATGGTATAATTAATGAGGTGTTATCTTTTGTTGCTCTAGCCTCTGCGCAGTAGGATATGCGTTGTTTAATCTGGGTTTAGTCTGCCTTGCGATCAGCAGTCGCCGGGTGCTACGCAGCCTAAGTTATGCTGATTCAATTACATTTAATAGTCGCTACGTTCATGGCATTTCGCTGAAGTGCTGACATGTAGCACCGGGGTAGTTAATGTATCCTATGTGGTCAGGCGACATACTCGCAGGCGGTTTGCGAATTATTGAACCTGCTAGATTTACCTGCTGATGGAATCAAACGTTAGATAACGATTGATTTGTTTATGGTTGTAGATAATTTAAAAGTATTTTCTCCGTTTGTTTTATGGTTGCAAATTATGAAAGGTAATTAATTAATGCTATTTATAGGTAATTATATAAGCTGTATTAAACTAAAATCATAAAATTTCGCCAAGAAAGCAGGATTTGAACTCAAACAATATTTTTTTATAAAAAAGAACAAAGCTTTAAAAATACAACAGGGTCGATCAACAGATTCGCTTATTCAAGGGATATAAATAAAATATTAGATACATAATATATAAAATATCATGCTTTGTAAGGTTATGTGTATAGACATGAATAAAAATTAAATTTATAAAAAAACGTCCACCCGCAACTAACACCGACCTGTTAAAACTGCAAACTACGTGTCCACAACTGCGATAATCTTGGATTCCCGCCAATAATTATGCATAATGCATTGCGATTACACCAGCACTTGAAATCGTGTTAAATTATGATTATTTTATAATGACATATGAAAATAAAACCTACCTGCGCATTGCGATATGTGCAACAAAATATAAAACTAGAGACTAAGTTAAACCGCGTTAAGTAAAACACTATTGGCATTGGCACTACATGGCATCATGTAGACCTCCAGCTCTACACTAATACTAGCTAGCTAATATTAAGTTTAGAAACCAGTAGGTAACGCATATTTGCTTATGTTCCCAAAAATATGTCTTTAACTCGTAACTTTTATTCAAAAAGTATACAAATAAGTGCCTTAACCTAACCTATGAATTAAATATTCTAATATTATGTTAAATCACTATTTATCTGGTTGAAAGAAGTCTAGTTAGTTCGTTGTAAAATCTAGATGAAACCTTATAAACAAATAAAGCAATTTATGCAATCGATCAGTAAAAACAAATGATTGTTTGATAAATAACGCAATTGCGGAACTGTAAAAGAACAATAATTGTGGGAAAATTGAGATAAGCACATGAGTTGGATGTTTCCTCGATGAATAGATACTGTCACTAACTAAGTAGACAATTTATCTTATTGTAAAACATGTTACACAATACAGAATGCAGTAAAAAGCTGTATAATGCTACAATTAGAAAATTAATTATCATAAAAAAGATGAACAGCGGCGTTAGATATAGATACGATATTTTAAAGTCAAAACAAATGCAATGTGCAGCATCAAGAAACTATGAGAATTCGAATACATAGTAATTTTATAATCTTACTAGAGGTCCGCCCCGGCTTCGCCCGTGGTACAAATTTCGCAATAAAAGATAGCATATGTCCTTTCTCGAGTATCAAAATATCTCCATACCAAATTTCATGCAAATTGGTTCAGTAGTTTAGGCGTGATTGAGTAACAGACAGACAGACAGAGTTACTTTCGCATTTATAATATTAGTATGATCAAATTCGAAGGGAATTCTAGATTGATTTATTAAATAGTAATTAAGGTCTAAAAGACCAATAAGCATTTTAATTCTGCACTTTTAACTTTACATATTATATTAGTATCGATTCTTGGACAGTGATGGGTGGTATACAAGGGAACTAGTCAATTTATTTTAAATAATTGAATGTGTAGTGGGTGGTGCTTTGGCTTATGAATAAAATAGATTATAGGTCCTTCCTCTAGAAGGAATTAATGTACTAGTAATGAAATATATGTATAGTGTAGCTAAAAATACAGCATTTATTAAGCCTAAGGAGAGCCTGCTGCAAATTCTGTTCATTTGGTCATATTTACAGTATATTTTCATAATATACTAATATATATTACTAAATAGTATATACTACCAACATTTTACATATCTCTAAGGATTCACACAACGAATGAAAAACAGGTTAGCTTCAAAGCACGAAAGTGCAGTCTGTTATTTAGCCAATTCAAGAAACATGCAAATTGCCGTTTGGGCGCAGGGAAGCATGTCGGGTTCGAGGTTTTACATCAAAGAATTTTTAAATTGTATTCATTTAAACGGTTAAGTTTCATCAAAATGAAGTGAATCTCGAGAATTATGCTCATTAAATACATATTTTGTTATTAATAGCTATAGATAAGAAAAAGACAGAACAACGTTTGCCGAGACAGCTAGTCTTAAAATAATGCCTCTGAGAAGGATGTAAATTAGGCTAATTACGTAGGAGTCGTAAAAACAAAACTCTATCTTTTCCGCCTTGTATGCGTGATGTTTAAAAGTCTTAAGTTCAATATCACAAACATACACACGGAAATCTAAATATTCTATAATGTCGACTCGACTGGTCGTAGCTCGCTTCCTGGCTCCTGGCCACGCTTCGTTCCACACGACCGCTCTCATATACCCAAGAAATTTAATAATCTACGCGCTTTAAATAACAGTGAAAATAGCCTAGCCGTTAATCTTACCAATTTTTTATAATTAACTCTTCAAGGCACTTCAATTATAACATATTAGTTATTAGATAAGTATTTATGTACGAGCAAAAATATACGATTTATGCTAAGGTTTTATTTAATTCGAATGTAATTAATGAACATACATGTTGTATTTAATCACATTCGATTTGTTGAATCGTTTCAATATTTATAGTAAAGGTGGGTAAATGCTTAAGCTTACATTGATGTCACTGCCTAATAGTAAGCTAACGAAGCTTTTATTCCGTTGGAAAAAGCTTCAAATGTTTCAAACATGGAAAAGATTAAAGATTTTCCATCGTTAATCTCAGCCGTGCTATGCTAATGAAAACAAAACGCATCGGCTTTATATCTAAAGTACAATAATTAATTATAACTAAAAATAGCAATTAGCTTGGTGTTGTTCTTACTCTTTTGTTTCGGCAAGCTTATTTTAAATTGTAATATTCATAAAAGACTTTTTTAACAAAGCATTATAATAAGTTCAACTTCAGTTGAAGTTGAACTTAGTATTTTATTTGTTAATTACCCTTGCATATATAATTCGAGCTTAATTATATTTTTTATTAATAAATAAATAATTATTAACTAAAGATAAGGCAAGTATAAAGACTTTCTGGATACGTAAAAGATCATAGAAGGTCATAATATTGTACATTCTGGGCAAAAGAGAGAAGGTTTCAGTATTTAAGTCTCACTCCCAATTACCATAAAATATCTTACTTAAATATCTTAGCATCACAAAATATCTTACTTCAGCATTCAAAAGCTTCGCTGGCCATTAGCGCGCGAGTTGAGCCCACTCAAACGATTTGTCACGTCGAAGCGCCCGGTGCGAGCAATAGTAAAAACGAGATACACCGGCTCTATAAATCCATTTTAATCTATCACGATTGTCGGTTATTACGGCTAGAACGGCTGCTGTGGGTGTACACACTGTCTGCCTCGTATGTGAACTGGTATTCCACACATCGAGGGGTAAAAGTAATAAAGAAGTTAATGTATGCGAATGAACCGTATTGATGTAGATTTGAGAGAATTATGCTGAACTTAAGTGCTTGTTTTTATCTTAATTACATATGTTCATTAGAAAATTAGATAATTCAATGTTAATCAGTGTATTTAATGATAAAGACAATCAGTACTGATTGTACGTAACGCTTTCTTTTCTAAGGATTGATAATTGGGAACGCTTGTTTATGCGATGATATAGCAAATTCTGAATTTACAGAATTGGAGTTTGAAGGAATAAGTTTTTGCTAGAGCTGTCGTTTTCTGCGATAGGAGTTTTTTAAGTAAAAATATTGTGAATTAGAATTAATATAAAAAGAAATGTACTTAGATAAAGAAGTAGACTTTACTAAATAATATAAAAAATAGATAACAAAAGTGCTGTAGTAGTTTAAAGATAGTTTTCTCTCTCCATATTATAAATTATGATACGTAAATCGTACAGTGAGTAAAGCTCCCTCTAAACATGGTATTTTTTTCTCGTCATGATCGCGTGAACGATTTAATGAGAGAAATTTAACTCCATCCATCAACTCATGATTGTGTGAAATGACGACACTCTGTTACGTGTGATGTATGTGACAGGTCTATAGCTATCTAACTCTTTAATGGTACATCATCTTGATACCAACGGTAGTTAAATATTAACATTTTTATAGCGGGATTTAATAATTTTTTATTAATTTACTATCGAATAAATTAAATTCAATCTTAGGTCGATAAAGAACAGTTGTAAATTGTAATCGTATAACATTTATCCTTCTTACTATATACCCAGAATTATGTCTAAATTGGACTACTTATACTTTAAAATTATAGGCAATACACAGGCTTCTTATATCTACTTCTAAGTACTACCTACTTAACTATAAGTGTTTTACTGTGTAGGTACCTACTTGTATGTGTACCTATTCTAATATTGAGTATTTTTTACAGATGGCAAGCATAGAGGTGTCGTTGGGTGCATCGAGGCGAAAAAGCGCCGGCGCGCGCGACGCGGCACGCGAGCTTGAAGCGCTGAAAGGGGCAATGGCAGACAAGGATACTTTGATACAAAAGTATGAGATCTAGAGCTTCACCCCCTGTGTTCTCATCTATACACTTTTATAGCTTTTCACAAATTTTAAAGCTCAATTTCTGTAAAAAAAAAAAAGAATTTAACCCTGCAACCAACTCATAGAAATGAATTTGCATAAAATAGACCATTCAATTTATTATCCGACGCTGTATAAGTAGTAAATATTTACCTATATTTGCAGCTTAGCATCATAATTTTCCCATTTTCCACAGTTTAAAGAAGCAATTAAGCGCTTCACTCAGCGCAGCGCGTCTAGCAGCTCAAGCGGCTTCCCCAAAACCTGGCAGAGGCTCACGGGAGGAGAGTCCTGCAGCGCTGTCAGCGGATGAAAGGCGCGCGCTAGAAGAGCGGGCCACTGCGGTGCGCGCCGAGTTGGACGCCAGGCGCGCCAACATTCAGGAATTGAGGAGGAGGCTAGAAAAAACGCATGTCACAGAGTACGTACCATAAACCATTTAAACGTTTTTTGCACTGCATGAGCACTGCAATTATTGTCGCAAACACAGATACATGTAATGTTGAGGAGCATATTGGAAAATATTGATTTAAAATATATGTCTTATGTGTCCAGTAACATCGACACGCGTATCGAGCAAGCCGAGCTGCAGTACCAAGTGGGGCGGGAGGAGCTGGAGCTGTTGACGCTGGGTGAGCAGGCGCGCGCCCTGGCGCTGCTCATCGAGCAGGCGGACGCGGCGCGCCACCAGCGGCTCACCCTGTTCAGGTACCTTGTTTCCACGGCGTAAGGTCTATATTCGTGCACACCGGTGACATCGCGAGGAGCTAAAGCTGCTGACGTTGGACGAGGATCAATCTTAAGTCTAATGATCAGCAGTGATTTTAAATAATGGATGACTTTGAAGGGTCTTAATTTTGCAAAACATGACTTTATAGTTTATTCACAATACACATGCAAATGCAACGCAACGTACGTTGTGGTGTTTTTTAGTTATTTCTAAGCCAAATGCAATTTAATAACCAATTGTACTCACGACCATATTCAAACACATACCTAAATGATACTATTTTCTATCATTACAACCTTCACTCCTATACGAAATAATTATAGAGCAATCGCGCAACTAACGTGAGAATCTATCAGAGTAATTATCACTCTCTTAAGTATTACATGAGATCGCATCTTCAGAAAACTATCAAACTCGTGTAAATTGGGACAAGCTCTTAATGGCTTATTTGGCAGTGTTGAGATTAATGATAACACATTTTACAAATAGCTTTATGTAATAGGCTGAGTTCATACAAATTCATGTACACACGATCATTGCAACACAGAAGACTATCATGGTTTATAATCAAGCATCAATCACATACCGAAACGTAGGATTAATCCTAATTATAAATTATTTATCAATTCAAGGATTACAAACTAATAAATATTTTATTCGGCGAAGGTAGGTATGTTTTATGGAAGAAAAGATTTTTACGCGTCAGGGCCCGTAGACAAAGTAACAATTAAAAAACGATAACGAAGTTAGAAAAGGAAAAATGTATGGGATTGACATTAGATAGACCACGTGATCTAACGCGGCGTATGTCAATCCCATACATTTTTGCCTTTTCTAACTTCGTTATCGTTTTTTAATTGTTACTTTGTCTAAGGCCCCAGGAATGATAAGTCTGAAATATTTGCCACCGCTATAATGCCACTGTTTAAACTAAGTACTAAAAAATGCACTAATAAAATGCCTAAACTCTTAAGAAACAATTTTTTTTCAAATTCCCAATTCCCATCTTGATGAGCTTTGCACTTAAGAATTGCAATATACATTATGCCTAGCTTACGTAAGATATTGAATAAGTTTATTTCGTGTATAAAAAGCTTAACGATAGTTTCGACATGACCCATCCATTGTGCGAGGGGTGGAGCGATTTGAAATCGTACGTTTCTATGCTAATGTTCCGGATTATCTTGAGAAAATCTTCACGATGCAGGTCACCACATCAATAGTGGAAAGTCGAAACGTATCAATTTGTTCAGTTATAACTAACGCCCGGATTGTTCAGCATTTCCGTAGAGGTAACAATGGAACATGATTACAGGTTGTGGTAATTGCAATCATGATAAATGTATGATCTAGTTGACCCAGGTCGGGGATTATACATTGAAATTGCTAATTTATTTAATTGTTTAACTTTCCTTTTTTCGCAAATCTATCGAACTTACAAAAAAAACTTTCAGTGGTACATACGGTAACAATAAAGTTTCAATGGTTAAAGAACTTAATTATCAATTAAAAATTATTCATTTAACTCATACGAATCAAAAGCAGTATGTTATTAGTAAAGTAAAATATCGATGCATGCTCATCACATTAGATAATAAATTCAGTTTATACATTTTATAGTTCCTTAACCGGTGTAATAAAAGGTGAAATATCGCTACATGAGAATAAATAGTACCTTGAAACTATAACAGAACCTTGCGGGAGCCTCAGATATCGCCGATTTGAAAGAAAATTCACGACCCACGCGCTACGGCAGCAATCGATCAGTATACTATAATTGTTATAGCAACTTTATTCACAATCATATTTTTTCCCTTGAACAATAACCTAATGAGAATTATTAATTCCAATCATGCGAACTTAACGTATTATTACGTTGGAAATATTACTACGCTAAATTAATTTTACACTTTTTTGCTGTAGTAGGTATTTTGAAAACGTGAATTAATGCCATATAGCTGTAGGTACTATTTTTTTTTTTTTTTTTTTTTTTTTTTTTTTTACATTAGGATAGGTAGACATTTGACCACAGTCCCACCTGATGGAAAGCGGTGACGCGGTCTATGGTGGTAAATCATGTCTACCTAGAAAATGCCTATTTATTCGCCTCTTGAAGAAACCCATATTGTACTTCTCTGGAAAGACAGACGCTGGCAGGGAGTTCCACTCCTTGGCGGTTCGCATTAAGAATGACGACGCAAAGCGAGAAGTGCGAGCAGTCGGCATTTCCACCAAGTAAGGATGGTAGCCTGCAGTGCGCCTGGATGTCCGTTGAAAAAAAGGGGAAGCAGGGATGATGCTGTGCAGTTCAGTGGCGCATTCGCCGAAGTGTAAGCGATAGAATACCGAAAGGCTGGCAACTCTTCGGCGATGAGTAAGACTCTGAAGGCGGTTTTCAGCTAAGTTATCGTCGCCTATAATTCTTTTGGCACGTCTTTCCATCGCTTCCAAAACATCAAGGTGGCATTTGGCAGTGCCTGCCCACAGGTGGCAGCAGTATTCCACACAAGATCTAACTTGCGCTTGGTAAAGATTTAGAAGCTGTTGTGATGTGAAATACTGCCGCACCTTAGATAGTATGCCAAGTTTTTTGGCTGCAAGTTGTGCTTTGGACACTATGAACCGCCCGAAGTTGAGATTTGGCGATAAAGAAACGCCTAGCATCTCCAAGTGGTCCGCAAATTCTATCGCCACTCCTTGGAAACTGGGAGTCAAAGTGAGAGGACTCTTTTTGGCTGAAAATAGACAAGCCTGGGTTTTTGCAGCATTAAATCTGACTAAATTCGCTTCTCCCCATTGAGATACATTTTGTAGTGTCAGATTCACCCGCTGAATCATGGCCTCCCTTTCCATTCGAATCATGTCTCCTGTAGCACGAGCATTAGATAGGTACCTCTCTACAATGGTGCAATCATCTGCATACCCGAAGATGTTTGATTGCAGTAGATCATTTATGTGAATCAAGAAGAGAGTTGCAGAGAGGACAGACCCCTGAGGTACACCGGCATTATTGGCCAATTGATCAGACGAGCAGCCATCAATAACTACTCGAATGGATCTTTCTCTCAAGAAGTCGGCTATCCAAGCTGTGAGGAGTGGAGGTAAACCGTAAGAAGGAAGCTTGCTTATAAGGGAATTATGCCAAACTTTGTCAAAGGCCTTCGAGATATCCAATGACACTGCTAATGCTTCGCCATGGTTCTCAATAGCCTCTCCCCATAAGTGAGTCGCGTGCACTAGGAGATCCCCAGTTGATCTCCTTGGGCGAAAACCATATTGGCGATCGCTCAAAAGATCATTGGCCTCT
>CAJQZN010041220.1:0-30517 GCA_907164685.1 Colias eurytheme
ATAATTTGTAAACACAATTACTTCAAAAATGAAACGATACAAAACCGCAAACACATGCATTTAAAGTATAATATCTATAAACAACACAAATGATATTGTTACAAACGTATAGCGTAATTCAGCTGGTTCCATTTGGTGCATAATTAACGACGCGCGCGAGACGCGGGCAATTTGTCACTACGAGCCACGAGGCTTCACTGCTTTTCCTACCACCTAGCGAAACTAACATCTGCCGTACATAACTCACTACACCCGCTATTTTTTGTGACCATTTCAATTAATTCCAGCTTCTATTTCATACGTAAAATATGGTTATATTCAGGTCATATTTTTATCTCCGCTAGTGATTTATGCTGAAAGTATTTCATTGATACTAAAAATAGAATATTCGAATGTGAACGATCGTGATAAAAAGCGGATTACTCGTATTCACGTTGTATAAAAGCGTATTCTATTTAGTAAATGTGATACTGCGTATAGAGCGATGATTTCACAAAAACATTGTGATAGCAACTAAATGTTTTTAGCTCCGTTTGGCAAAGCAATTTTTCCGACAAAATTATGAAAACATAACTTCTATGATAGACGCGTTCTATGAATTAAACCATATAATATTTGATGGATATGATAAAAAATTCAGAGGTAATTCGTCTATATTTTTACTATGTAGCCTGTCTGATCAAGACAATCCACGGATCGTTTTTGACTTTAGAGCATTATGTAGATTCAGTGTGAGCTTTTAACTTTTACTTTAATACATTTTCTTCTACAAAATCCCTTTAGTCTCTTAACTTGATAAGTCAAATCAGAGACTGTTTAAAATTTTCCATTTAGTTTTTGGCAACTAAGGTTGGGTCGCCTAAGATCGGATGTGACATAAGATCGGATGCATGGAATAACTCGCAAACTAGGCAATATTCTCTACTGCTACCAACACTACTAGATCCGCCATTTTGTTCTGCCCCTCTCTTCACTCTGCGGCCGGCCAGCGACCAGACGGGACGTGTACACAGGTGATTCAGCAGAAAAGGTGTATTTTGTGGCGAAAATCGTCGATCCGATCTTACCTACAAAATTTTGATGGCTCATTGTGGAGAGTACTTTCATTGAAATAATGTAATTAATTATTTTGGGGCAGAATTAGCGAATCCTCTTTCCATCTGTATACTTTGATTACGCCTAGGACGTTCACAACCCAAGATCCGATCTTCCCTCCCACTGCCGAAGATCGGACCGAAGTTTAGCTCTTGACTGCGCCTTATGCAATAATGCGCAATAATTATTAACTTTTAATATATTTAACTATCCAATGACGCTATGACTATCAGACCTTAGGTACATTTTCATTATTTA
Organism: Colias eurytheme; assembly: GCA_907164685.1. Taxonomy (NCBI): domain Eukaryota; kingdom Metazoa; phylum Arthropoda; class Insecta; order Lepidoptera; family Pieridae; genus Colias; species Colias eurytheme. Next base: position 1,354 of record CAJQZN010041220.1, read on the forward strand.
GTCCTAGAACACGGAGGATAGAGAAACTTAATTAGGATGAGGAGGGAAGACCGGACTAAAAAAACGCAATAAAAAAAAACTTCTTTGTCAAATTTTTTGAAGAATTTCCTGACTCAATCATTGATGCTCAATGTATGGACGTAAGTCCGGATGTTTTCCTAATGTGAACATTATTATTAAACGCATAGAAGTGAAGATACTACATAGTCCGATCTTCGGCCGAACTGTTATTTTCTTCACTATGGTAAGTCGAAAAAAGTCTGCTTTTTAGGCTCTAAATTTGCTTAGATAGATAGCATCTACGCAAACCAAAAAATTAGGGGTTAAACAATATTTTTTTGTCATCAATTTACAGTTGACCGCAACAGAAAAACGACATCGAATCATGAGAAATAAAATAAAAAATACAGTACGTATAAAATTTTCGGCATATGCGTCCGATCTTAGGCGACCCAACCTTAGTTGGCCTCCATTCAAGAGCAGGTTACATTTGCTACGAACTACAAAACCAACGGCTAGACGGAATGCCTCCAATTATAACATATAATACATTTATACATAGTGGGTAGTGGACTGCATTATACCGGACGTCGGCCGATTGTTGCGGTCCCGATGTAATGGGCTTAATTCTGATGTGGCTTTCGGCTTTTAGCCATTGTTTACCTGCGTGCACTAGCCGAATTTGTTAGCCATAAATCTCTTTGTACCGCGATGTTTTACAGGGTACAGTTACGAGTCTGTTAAGTTGTGAGACTATTGCGTAATAGATGTACAATAAAGTTCCGTGTCCTCTATAGCAAATGCATTTTGCAGCTTTGTTTTACCGGTTGATTTTTTTATGCAAGTAAGTAAAAATTCTTAATTACTTCATCTACCTAACGGTACAACTAGAGATACCGTATACCGATAATAAGTCCATCTAAAGATAAGTAATATAATTTACATAATAAAAAAAAAATCTTAAATTTCCAAATTACTTACATTAAATTCATTTGATTTTTTTTACTATTGGCCAAAACAAATTCAAACTCACGTTTACTACTATTCCAGCAATTGTTTTAAACAGCACCGTAAATAATGCACCCTAAATGTGACAGCTAAATAATAACTACAATTAATTATAATCCCCATTTTCGCGTACAAACTTCTCGCTATGACGTCACGTCGACTGAAAGTTAAATTGAAACTGGTTACCAAACCACACGATGATTTATCGGCCACATGCGAATACCATACCTATGTCCAACCAGTGTTTTATGTTCCTGTGTAATTGGGAGTTGTTTTGCTCCAGCTTGCATTACGTGCATGGAGGAACTTCGATGCGTTTTTTTAGTTGCATTCGCTGTGAAATATTGAAGGTAAACAGCAGAGCTCTGATTAAAGAGAATTTTAGTAAATGAAATGTGTTTTTAGATGTATGTCTGACGTTATAAGGATATCAATTTTTTGCACTTATAAGTTTTAGATCGTCAGGTCAATGCCCTACAATCGACATCCAAAAAAAACGTTCCACTGATTTTTTTTACTATAGTATTATTATAATATGTTCTTTAAAAATCATCTAGAAATAAAACATGTTATTTTGTATGTGGATATTTGTAAAATAATAATTTCAAATCATAACACGTACGTTTTATCACCACTCAATCGCTCTATTTTGTCTTATTCTTTCTACGTCAGAAATGATTCTTTTCTACAGTAACCAGTCAGAGACAAGTAACACAGGTTCCTCAGTATGATAAGATATGACATGAGATATCAGGCCTCAGAACAAAGGACCGTGTAGCTCGCGGCATGACCACCAAACCCTTTGATGTTATTATCTAAATCATTCGACATAAAAAAAATATTAGAAACTGTAATAGCATAAATATTAGTAAAGGTAAATGTTTGTAGTGTCTCTTATTTCAATTTTTACACAAATAAATAACAAACGAAACAAAAAACGGAATAAAATATTTCAGATTTTATGAATTGTTTCAGATGTTATGTATGTTAAACAAAACGTATAGGTATTTAAATATTCATTTTGTTTCACATATTCCACCCATAGCAATGTTTTTTTTTTATATTTTTAACAAAGTGCCGTACTGGTGCTTTTGTGAGCATCACTATTTCTTACAACATTAACTTCTTTAACAAGGCACGTCAGATTCACTTAAACTTGACTACGGTAATTATATCGCATGGTTTGGCAATAGCTCCTTTTCTGCCAAATCCTGTCCAACCTGTCGAGATCTGTACTTGAAATGTTATTATCTTTACTCAAAGGGCATCACTTCCGTTTCACTGCTATTAGCTAATTCTCCTTTATGTTTTCATTTAATTACGCTTAAACAGACATCCCACGTAAGATTCTTTGAACATTGGCTACACAGTCAATATTACTTGGACTGTTACAAAACTTTGCCCAACGAATTAACGACCAAAGTTGTATAAAATTGAATTGGAATATTGTTGTTCAGGTTATTTATAATATTATGTGTATCCAAAAAGCATTATTAGGCACAATAACGCTGACTTATTATAGCATAAAATGTAGAGTCGGTTTTGTTGTTGTATATTTCAGATTTCAGAACAGACCTGGATAAAACTCTTAGTTCTATCTGACTATTCTAGTGGAATCTGAAATTTGTTTAACCCTGTGTAATAAATGAAGCCCGCTACACACAATTTGTATTGGATATGTTTCAAACTTTTAATGAAACATACTTGAGCCTTCCTAGAAATTGTTCTGATTCATTGTAAGAAAGGTTAATGTCCTCTATTCATTATGTTACTTTCCTGTTACTATAGAGGTTACTTTTATATGGAATGAAACTTATACTAATGATATTAGTCGTAGGAGTACATGAACATGAAGAAAATATATTTTAAAAAGTCGGTTTTCTAACAACTCTTTACCATTTTAACTTTGAGTCAGTTTAGTTTGCATTGTGTTCCCAGTGTTGCCAAATATGAGAATAGCCACAAAGCCAGCATGAACCGACAGAGAAGTAAATCAAATATGGACAAAGCCTCGCTTCAAGTTGGTATTTGGTAAATGCACGTGTTATATGCGATATCCCGTTTGAATTGTTAGCAACTTATATATTTTATAATTAAATATTGCACGATATAAGGGATAAATTTTATAGAAAAATATGTACATATTTTATCGGTTTACGTTAAATAAGATTACGAATGTACACGTAATAAAATGAGCAGGGTTTAGACATAACAAAAATTATTTTATATGACGATTAAATCAATATGGACGTAAAGTATAACATTAAATCAAAAATAAAGTGTATTAATCCGTAAAGTTATCAAACTTAATAATGAAAGCTACCTTGTTAATTTGTTAACCCATAGGTATGCTACGTCATCACCTCTAACAAACAATACGCCGATGTCTAATAAAAACATCAAAGAGAGCGCTGTCAGTACAAAGGCATAATTATTGTTCTCATTCCCGTAATACGTCAAGAGTTGGTTCCTCAGCTAATACGTGTGTAGTAACAGTGGAAACATCTCATTACCGCTTACCCGAGGCAAATGGGGGTTAATTTCATTAACGGGAGCCCAGCGAATCGTGTGATAACTTTAGTAACGTTATGTGCAAAGGCTCCCTAGGGACCAAATAAATGTTTGTAAGGTAGTCAACTCTGACGTGACGTGATGTGTTCATTAGCCCGACTTCCGGATAAATTAGTTGAACAAGCATAAGCCGACTCGATATAATTTTGTGTTATTGTTGATGTAGCACTATTGTTTGATGTGACATTTCACGATATGATATAACTGAGAAAAGATAGAGTGACAAAGGAACATAATTCTTTTGTTATCTGTTGCGAGGATTTCAGACATAAAAAGGGTCACCTGGAATATATCCCGATTGATGTTACTTATACACCGTGTACTCACAAAACATTAGACTCGCTGGTACAAAAATACAGCAATGTTTGCGGTCGGTAAACACAAGTAGCATTGATACGTCCACTTCATTTCCATAACTGATTGGACAGAGGTATCGCCCTGAAAATTCACACAGCAATTACGAGGCTACATGGCGGCCGTAAAGCCCTACGCGCCGTAATTATTGGACGGGGACCAAAACTTTCGCATAAAACACTACAGCGAAATCCAAATTAATATACCTCCCGATGGAATGTCGACAGATTTCTGTACACATGACTAATTGCCTCGAATAGCGCTGTTATTTACATCCCATTAGAATCTGCAGGCTTTAATTGATAACGTTTTTCATGTGCCAGCTATCTAATTTGTCGAGCCATTTATTCAATCGCATTTAATTGATAATGCCAGATTCATCATTGAAATGGAACAGGTTTAAATAGAATAGGATGTTGATGCAAAGCATTATTTCAAATGAAACTAACATGGAATTTCTGATAAACAGGTTGAATGACCTAATAAAAAAAAATATGATTAAATAGAAAAAAATATATTCTTATCATAATTTTTTTTATAGTTTTACTTTATAGGTCTGCCATCCTTTGAAGCAATGAAAAATCTTATTTCTAAGCTAATGCAAATGAAAATATAGAACCGTTTATACTGAAAATTTAGCTTACCTTTCTGAATACCACGTACAAATAGATAATTCATTTGATTTAAACAGATATAGTTAAAATTACATCTAAACATTTTATTACATCCAAAATGAACAGTAGCCCAGCAAATACACGATCATTACATTGCTCACAGTCAGACAACAAGCTTGTTAGTGATCTGATCACGTGCGATCCTTAATTAAGAAGGTTACGAGTTTCAGTCCTGACCTCTTTCCTTGTAATCAATACTGTCGTTTAATTTTCTAGCTGGTGCATTAAAAATGTATTAACTATTTGGTAAAAAGAACCATATTGACATTACAAAAGATGAATCTTACGAATCTTCGAATATTACTCGTAGGTTTTACATATTAACTGCGCACAAATTTATTGAATATCAAGATCGCATAAAGTCTACTAATATTTTTTGTTAAAAAAATAACACACAAATATATCTACTTACACGTTTAATATATATTTACACAACAATTCAATCGAAAAATATATGTATTCCGTCTAATTCATTTGAAGTTTTTAATCCTTAATTAATATATTGTTATCCCTTTCTATTAGCAGTTTCCATTAATAGATTGAAACAAATCCCATCAAAAAGCACCATTTGGCAGTGTTGATAAGCATCAAACCGCTAATCAGTATCATTTACCGCCGTGTATCGCAACTATTTACCAAGTATTAAACAATGTCGAGCTTAATGTCTGCTCATTACCGTATTACATTACCATATTAAAGCCTTTGAACTGTACATAGGATTAACCACAAACACGTTCAAGTTTAGATCGCACATGAATATCGGAGAGACATTACCTCGTGCGCTAATAGCCAATATCTGAAGCCAAAATTGCCTTCCTAACGATATTTCTGCTGCAAGTAATAAAATCTCGTAATCCTATTACGGGCTCGCTGAAATCGGTTTTCGTACATGATTGTACCAATAATAACTTTTAATTTGCACTTATTATGTCAGGCTTTGTCCTACTTCTGGACTAGATTTATGTTGTGAAGTAAATAAATTATTATATAATACACTGCATGCTATGACTACTACTACTTTGTGCAACTTGTACTTGTACTTTGTACTTGAAACAAAATATAAGTATTAAAATACTCATTATCTTAAAAAGGTTAAATTAAGAAGGAGCAGACACAAGATGTAAAAAAAAAACTATAAACCAATTATAAAATTATTTGATTTTTTCGCAACCTCTGCTGGCTGGCAACAAGTCTTAAAAATAAACATCTTTGAATAAACAGTGTGCTATTCATCAACATATTTCGATAAATAAACAATAAATTACTATTAATAAGACGGCGAACGTAAAAAATGGTATTAGAAACAAGGCGTCAGAAGGAATGATGAATGATCTTAAAGAAAATATATTGCGGAAAACTGACCCAGTTATTGCAATAAACTTGATATATAACCTCCTTTCTGTCTGAGTAAACTAATAAAGAACCTAGTGAGAAATAATAAAAACGAAAACTTAAAACATAAGTTTCGTTTCTATATGTATTCTTTATACATATAATGCCACCTTCTAGTACCAATCAAAGCTTGATATTATGAAATATACTATATGCTTATAATAATGCTTATAAAAATCAGTTTAATAGAATATAAATTGATAATTGCATTTATAAGAAATATAAGTATTCTATGACAATTGTGTATTATAATATAAATATTCCTATTAATTAACGATCAATGTCTAAAAAACAACTTAAAAAAAGTCTTGCTCATATTTTTCACTCAATGAATACATTCTATTACGTTATTAAGTGATTGTTTCTTTCTGAACACAAAGAAAATTGAGCATTTGTCTATTGTAAGTGCTATTTTTATTATTAAACCATCTAAAAATAAACATCAATCGTTAAACGTCTTCCTGAGATTAAAATGAATGTCCATTATAAAAATTTAAAGAGGACAAAATAAATTGATGGATATTTTGTAAGCAATAACACCTTAAATACAATTCATTGTGAACCATTTTATTTTTGTTAATTAAAATAATTGCTGATTTTAGTTGATTGACCAGAAAAGAGATTCCAACAAACAAAGATTGTAATTGATTGATAGAATCTCTCAATTAATTGGAATTGATTCAACAGGTCCTGATGAAAATGCGATCACATAAAAAAATTAATCAACGACATAGTATATATTTTTCATTTTGTTTGTCCATACCCGAAATGAACATAAAATATATCAGCAAAAATAAAGCTCACACTTCAATTATTTCGTTAATTAATTAATACAAATTTAATGGTTCCGTGGTGAGTACCGCAATGCGACAATTTACAATTAAAATAGCTTTTGCAACGCACATAAAACATGTCCTTAAAATACATCATGAGAAAAACTTAATTTCAACGAAATAAATTGTAAAATTATGCAAGCAAATTATTAATTCTCATATAGAAATCAAAATAGAAGGTTGATCGTAGAATTTAGAGGGGGTTTCGTTAAAGATCTACACAGTATTTTGTTTTCGATATGCGATTCCCAATTCCTATCAGGTTCTGGTTCAGATATAAAACGAGAAAAAATTCAAGTCGGTAATACGGTGGAATCACAAAAACGCTTTGTCTTTGCAGCTCGGGACTGATTGGGGGAGTCAAATAAAGCAAGCCCACGTCTCTTCGTCTCGTGTACTCACACGTGATCAGACTATCGTGGGTTAGGATTTATCTTATAAAAAGGACTTTGAATATTCGAAGGTAAAACGTCTGTAGGAATATGTCACATTTTTCCAGGCATAATTTTAAGATATACACATTTTATATAACTAGCGTGGGTTTATTGAAGGTTTACTGCGTGTCACTCGGGTAAAAGAGACCTATGTCATGTTATGTGACCTAATCCAGAATGTAATCTATCTCTTTACCAAATTTCATGTAAATATCCATCATCCATCTTCAAAAAGTGTTCTAATTATAAATTCTTCAATATAGAGTGTAATTTGAAATGGACAAATTATCACAAAATAAATAGCAAGATGAATTAATTTATCACCCACAGCAATTTCTATTTGACAAAATTCATAGATAACTTCCGATGTGAAACACCTGTTAAACGTACACAATAAAATCATTTAATTTCAAACACATACATTCGAACCAAAGCTAGAAACTGTGCGGTGATCGTGTTAATAATTTTAAAGTTTCAAGTGGATTTGAGCAACCCTAAAGTTTTCCAATATATATTCATATTTAAAGCCCACCCACTAAACTCAGTAACCGGTGTATCAAACTTTGTACGAGCAACCATCTAATGATGAATTATATTACGTTTCATTGATTTGACGAGTTTTATTTGTTTCGTTGCTGTAAAATCATTATAAACTTAACACATCTTCAAAATTTACACATCTTTGACATAAATGGGACTAAATGTAACGCTGAGGGAACGATTGATGAGAAATACTAATTACCCACTGAAATTCTAGTTTTTATTGGAAGAAAAGTGAACAAAGATATTCTATAGGTATATAAATAAATCAAAAGTTTAACCTGGTCGCCATTTGAACTTTCCCGTGCATCCATCAAATTTCAGACAGGTATACCAAATTGTAGGTATAATATAAGTAGAAATAATCTTCACGGTTCCGATGAAAAAACGTTATGTTGGAAGCAGTTAGCAACTGTTTTATATATTTCATCTTCCAACCCTTCTACTGTAAAACTGTTTTTCATTTCAGAAGCTGTTAACATACAGGTGATGCGATAAGGATCCTGAAGACATCCGCCTTTCCCCTGTTTAATGCAAATAAAAGAGCTGAAATCAATTCAATGCCGCCTGTAGTCTGCTTGATATTCAACGTAGAAACTTCAAAAGAGATCATTATGTTAAGATGATTTCCATAGAAACGTGATCTATAATATAATGAATACGCGATTGTGTATCGTAATGAGAATGTGATATCCCTACATTTCGTTCAAAAATAATGACAGCTTTTGTTGCGGGCTTTAAGACGAGCATTGTGTTGCTGACTTTAAAGAGTAACATTTGAATAATGAATTGTGTTAAGGATTTTCAGAGAGTTTATATGCTTTGTTAATAGGGTATCAAACTTTGAAATTATGACAGACTCTTTATACGTTTTCATTCGAAATAAATATATGGAACAAATATTTCCTTTTTAGAACAGAAGCTATAAATATCGTAAAAAAACAACATACATTAAACTAAGCAAAATAATTAAATTTACTTTACATATCTATGTATGGCCATAATTTATAACATATTTTACCAAATAATCAATCTTATATATAGATTATTTTTCCGGCCCAAATATCGACCAATAGAATTGCACCATTCGACGTCACGTGGTACAACCTACATGGTATTATACTGACAATTTTTTGAAAATTTGCTCTGGTCGTTGACGTCAAACTGACAGGTTCAATTCAATTGTGAAATTATTGGCCGAATTTGGAACGGAAAAATAATCTCCCGAATACCACACGAGCTTCAAAATTATCTGGCATTTCCCTCAAGGTTCCCTGCGTTCCCTGCACACACTGCTTGACTAAAAGCTTGACTTCTTCATTTGTTTGCAACGAACCTATCGGAAAATACCCGATAATTTTGAAGCTCTTGTGGTATTATAAGTGATTATTAGACTCTGTATGAACAATGATTTGACAAATTCGGTAATAAGAAATGAGCAATAATGAAAATTCGTAACCGGGAAGCGACGAAACCAATCAAATATTTTCTTACGGAGTCGAGATGTTATCTTTTAATATTGCTGATCAAAGATATCGCTCACGATTGACATTTATTATATTTGAAATACCTAAGTAAATAACGTATGTGAAGATGCGGAAATCACTTAATTGAGTGGGATAGCTATTGCTTATGAAGTTAAAGATTATAATAATTTAAGACATATAGACACAGATGGAGACAAAAAATTATATTTTATGGGTTTTATTATTAATAATAATTGCCCTTACTTCTACTTACTACACTTTCTGTATACACAGCGTAAAAACGCATATCATGTCGACAGTTACAAAGTATAAAAGAAGCCTACCTTTGAGAAAGCTTACAGCAAATATAAACACAAAAAGAATTCAACTCGTAATCAAAGTTGGTAATAATTAAAAAGCACCTTTACATCGCCCGAACACACATTATGATGAAACGTAAATATTTTCTCAGCATAATCCTTCGTGTTCGTTTCCGAAACCTAATAAATCCTCTGGGCGGTGCAGCGTTACTTTTTTGTGTACATTATCTCGTGACGGATGCCCAGGGCAATTAGTGTGCGGAAATTACAAGAAAACAGTGTAATCCATCACCTGCGCCTGAAAAAATAAAGCCGAGAAATCTGCGGTGTTACATAAACGTCATTTAAGCGGTGTTTGAGCGTGACGCGGCGAAACCGCGTTTAATGTTTTAAAGATGTAACGCTGAATACATTGTTTTGGGAGATATTAAAAAGGGGCTGCTAGCTGAAGTATCCATGATATGTAAAAAATGTTATGATATTCAGTCTTGTAGAGCTGCATTCATTTTATGTCCCCTTCACTCGGCAACTTAAGGTTTCAGTGAGTATCAGTAATAGAATGGATTTATATCAAATCACCGATATGGTATTATATTGTGAAAGAGAAAACAGCAAACAGGAAAGTTGTGTTAGATGCATCACTTTTAACTTAAGAAGAATGGATTTTAATAATTTTGATTAAAGAATTACAAAATTCTACGTCTATCGGTGGAGCCATTGTGACTTCATAATAATTCGTATAGAGTTAAACAACAAATTAAACATTCAAGATTACATTATCCAGTTATCTTTTATACTAATGTCCTTCACCATTGTATGCGTTAATGTTTAGGAAATCACGTGTAAAACCTCCATTATAGACACCTCCAATTGATCCGGGATGAGCTATCTATTGGACACGGCCCATCGCCGGATCTCGTGACCCGAATCCGCATCATTCAAGAGGTTTTTGTTCACTTGTGGTTTAAGTTATAAAAGACTAACATTGAATATTATTCCGGTAATTTTGAACGTGTGCTGTGCTTTGTAGGGCTGTTTTTTTAGCCTGGTGACAAGATTCGTCTTGTACATAGTATAAGAGTTTGTTTTGATTATGGTTTGAAATTGTGCTTAGGACATAAGTGTCTATACTCTATAGTTTTAGTAGGAACAACGATAAATACATTTTTATAATTCGGAATCATTTTTTATATTTTATTAAAATGCTAAGTAATGTACCTAGATCTAGTATCTAGTGATATAAATTGTAAAGATATAAACTACCTTTTATAGTTGTGTTAGTTTAAATTAAGACCTTCTCAACAAAAAATTATAATCTTCTTTCATAATCTTTTATCCATTGTTCCTTTACTTGTTGCGTGTAACTTACACCACAGTCATATTATTGGTATTCTCTTTTGCAAGGTTGACGATCGGCGATCCTTCAACATTGCCCCCATTCCGGCTAAGCTTGACATTTTTAATACAGTAATAAGATATCGAACCATTCAGGAAGGAGTGGATAAGCTTTGATGGATTTATTTGTTTGTAGGTAAAACTGAAGTACTTTGTATTGCCAGATTTGGAGTCTCTTTAGTCTCTTTGATTGATGCTCCTTGGATACTTATTTATCTTAATTATGTTGTACTTACTTTTAATGAGGACCGGCTGCGTTTAGATTTTCTTATTTTTTTTGCTATTTCATGAAACTGGGAGTGAAAATTATGTGTTATAAAAATAAAGAAATAATGCATAGACATTTAATATCTATACAAAAGAACGCTCGATTCGGGATAAAATAGCGATTTGGCATAATACAGAGCATCACACAAATCTATCTATAAATATAAACCCTTTGAAACAGCTATACATAATATAATAATGCTTTCCCATACCCAATAAGATAAATTTATAAAAAAAAGACTAAATACGTTCTCCACTAAGCTTTCTATTAAGCAAATAGCCGTTACAGCGGTCAAGTACTGGAATAATTTGGAGGTTTCTCGATAATATCGGAAGGAGACAATATTTTGTTACATGGAGCGTAAACTCCGATCCCCTCAAAGAATAAGCTTCATCCAATTGGAAGTTGCGATAGTGAGTAATCCTCTTATATATTGTTTTCCTTATACAATATATTTTATTATATCCGTTTTTTATTGGCGCTTTTGTCTTTAAGGAGCGATAGTTAGTGTCATTTGAATTATCTTCTAATTTATTGCTCGAAAAATGAATTGAAGCATACAGCAAATAAGCAAAGTCAAGCAGTGGATTGGATAGATTTCACATTTTGTCATTTCCTATGATATGAATATTATATTATAGGGAAAACCTTTTGAGAATCCGATAGGTACATCACGATAAAACCAGATTCTGAATTGACATTTGCTAAAATAGAACGAACATTACGAACATCACGAAAAAAAAGAATCCATTACTAATTATTTCTGTTACACAATACGTGAAATAGGCATTCTAATCCCTTCATTTATTACTTCTTTAACACACGATGATTAATTCCTGTCAGAAACGTATGCCTAAAAAAGTGAGCCGAGAGTTGCCATAATAAAATATTTCTTCCTGGACAATCTCTGTGTTGATATGGCGAAAGGGAGTGTTCGCAGTAACAATACGAATCCTCTGAGTTATTTACAGTGGACAATGAGAGGGCATTCTATTCATACATCACGCGCAGACCTAACCCTTTGTCAGTTTGTTAGCAGATAATAATAGCCATTTGCAACTTGGAGATTTCTAAATCATTAAATAGAGTAATCGTCGAATTAGGTCAAACTTGAATAGAGAAGTTACTGGCGAATGCGTTCAATATACTATTTTACACTCGCTCTTGAATTTTCAAGAGCGAGTGTAAAATAGTGTTGATTGTGAAACATTTCTGATCTGTATTTAAATAAAAACTTAGAAATTAAACAAAGAAGCTAACAGATTAAAAGAAAGTTATGTGTGATCCAAAAGTCTCTAAGAATTTCTTCTCAAATAAAAGCTGCCAAAAAAATGAAAATGTCCACAACACTCGCAAATTCAATATAAAAATGAACAAGAAAATGAAAATGAACATTGAACAATGTAATCTTGTTTGTTAGTTATTTCTTAGATCTTTCTCAAATTACCCGCAAAGAAGTTAGTCCTGTAAAGTTGCAGCGAAAGATTCGAAGCCTCGAGCTAAATAAACAAAGTAAAATGGAATACAAGTTTGTGGCTCAGCGTACTGTTAGATAGACCCCGCCGGAGTGTTTTAACTTTGGAAAGCTAAGCTCTATAAATTAAAATCCTTATACAAAAATGAACTACAGAATTTTATCTAAGCAGCCTAGTTATCTTGTTTAGAATTTCGACAAGTTGTACATAATTTCTTTATGTATTCGTGTAAGTTGATACATAAAACTGAATTGAATACTGTTTAGGTCTAATGATGACATGGTTAGGCTTGTCAGCTTTATCACACATAGGTAATTACTAATTAATATTAGTGTCTGTAGTTTACGTAAGTATAAACTTATGTTTTATGTTATGCAGCTCTACATCTAAATACACAGTCTAAATATAATTATTATTTATCTATTGTTTTTAAAACATTTCTTTTTACAAGCTGAATAATGTCAATCAATGTCCATCATCTACATTACGTTCCACATCTAGGCTTTCTCCAATTCATTTTAATTAATTATATCTCAATTGTTGTAAAAGCAGTTATGATTAAATGAAAACGAATAAACCGCTCGTGCAGGTACTCATGCGAATTTTTCGCTCGGAAATTTCAAAGCGAAACATTCAGTAACGCACTATATGGAATCCGTTTAGTAAATTGCTATAACTATAACAATTTCTGCGAGTTCTCTTCATACTGAAATACTCATTTAGCGGAAACATACACTATTGTGGTTTTTGAACGTTCAGTCCATTTGCTCGCGGTCGAATTCTGTTTCAAAACGCGCTGTTTCTCTTTGTGCGAAATTAACAAAATAGCAAATGTTGATGTTACCGACAGCTCGATTGTTTAGACATTAAACACGATATTAAATTATTGAACCAGTCGTAATGACAGCTAATTAGATCAGTTTAACATAACAGTGGAACATGAGCATTGAACATACCCACTTTTATCCAACAAATTATAGTAGAATCATTTAAACGAATATCGTTTTACTTATCATACGTTTTTTGTATTATATAAATATTTTAAATGAAATTCAATTTAAAACACAAAAGAAATATTGCAATCGCAAAAATGTACAATCGTAGACCCTGATCTAACCAGATAATTTATACCTATGGATATGCTACTGGGCGTTTACTATGCATGCCAGTAATGAAATTCTTAACAACCACCTCAATGCCTAACGAGGCAGATTGCAGGCCAAGAGGATATAATATTAGAGGATTGCAGGTTACAAATTTCTACAGAATCTGCTCATCAGAACGTGAACATTTATTGTATTTTTGATAGGTATTGTACGCACATAAAATTAATTAAAATATATTCAAACTAATACGACAATGTCTTAAACTTCATACATAAAAAAATATTTTGTGTTTCTTAATTAAACTTAAATTGCAACTTCTCAACCCATAATTCGTACCGTAATACGTATTATACAATGCTAATTACAAATTAAACGATACAGAATTTAAATACAAAAGCGTTTACAAAATGCACAACAGGGCGAGCGCCGCGAGCCATCCGATGTCAATACAGGTATTCAACATCAAAAGGTTTACCAACAATGGTTTTGTGTTCGTGTAATTGAATCAGCGAAGTTTACGACCGAAAAAACGCTGAGCCCGGAAAACCAGAATGGTTTAAGGTAAACTATCTGAGGCATAAATTCAGTTCGACCGCGATGGATTTGTATTGAGTTCACCTTGATCTTGCTGGTCCCTTATACTATCTCTATGTAACTTCATTCTCATAACTTTTGAATTAAATTTGATGAATCTCAATATGCTATTCATGAATATGGTTCTGCATTTACAGATTATCACTTCTAGGTCTTTACCTAGTTGATAAAGTATTATTTGCGACTAATATTATAATATAGAAAATTATAGCAACGATTGAATGTGGAAGTAGAGCACGCTTCGGCATAAATTCGGCCAACTCGTAACGGGGAAGATAATAGAACTCCACAGAAGATCGTTGACAAATAGTGGCACGCCAGCTCTAACATAATATAAAAAAGAAGGAATAATTCCATGTTTGAGTAAAGAAAGAACAAGAGAAGTCGAGAAAGTTCTATTTGCTATCGTTGCGTATTTAGTGATATTTAGTACCTACCAAATGATCTAGTCAAATTTGCCTAGCTATCCCTTTACGTACTAATCAGTCGCGTCATTATCCACCTCTAATGGCCTGTACAGACGGACAAATTACTTGTTCATCTCTGATTGCAATTAACGACCGCCAAATTGTTTGAATAGCTCAATTTTGCTACACTCTCCATTGTCTGATATCGGGATACTAATAATGAGCTTCGGTTTAATTTGTGTGTAATGTTGTATTGATCTAAGCGCTATGATGATTTCAATTATTCACGTGAATGTACTTATAGATTTGGGATCAGAACGTTTATGATTTTGTAGGCGTATCGTCGAACATTCAGTATTAATTATTGTAGTTATTGAGAGAAATTACCTTTAAATTGTATAGTAACCGCAGTGAGTTTTAACAACAATGCCGTGCTATCCCAACGTGAGAATATATTTTTCAATTGTATGCTTGAAATGAAGTATTTAAATAAGTAAACTACATAACGTGTTAAAAACCAACAGTGATGTACATTTAATCTTCTCGACAGTTACCTGTACAGAGGAGTCTTAATATAAGTTTAAACGAACTTAATCAAGCGCACCAGCGGAGTCAATGGAACGGTTCAATTCAGGAACTTCATTACTTTAACAAAATTCCTAGAACTCCCAATCTGTTAGCAGTCTTACTTTCCAAATAGACGTGGGATAGTTCAATAGCAATACAACGAATTTCGAAGAATTTGTAGCACTTACAGGGAAACAACTAATCACGGCAAGTAAAATGTATCTTTTGCTTTATGTGATTTTCCTATTAAAAATTAATCATGTACTTAATTAATAGATTTTTATCCTCAGGCATTTCCCTCGAATAACAAGTACGATTGATATCTTATTCGATAAAGCTTAGTTTATAAAATAAATTTAAACGTTCAATTATCTATACAATGCCATCATTCTTTTTCATTCATGAGATTCATACTATCATACTTAAGTCGCCTATTCATGGGTTTTTTTATCTGTTCTTAGCTACTATCATTAAAAATAAAATTTTAACTTATAGCTCTTTATAAAATTAATACTATAAAACGCACATCATCGAGTACATGCAACTATTAATGTATTCCCTTTATTGCGCCAAAGTGCTCGGAATATTATGCTTTCTCAATAAATTTAATATTCCAACTCGGTGCTTTGATTGTTGTGAATAAATTATCAGTGCATTTTACAGCGTAATAACTGTAATATATAATGCATTTACTTTAATATAATATGCGTTAAAGTAGAAAAGATTCAAAAGAAAATCTGAAGTAGACTACAAAGTGTAAAGAAATGCTTGAACAAATGTTTCTAGAGAATCAAGCGTCTACTCGACTGTTGTTTTAGAAAAGAACTCTTATTTTTGTTTTATGATATAGGTAGGTGTTAAAGCGCAAAGTGTTAACTGCCATATTAACACGATAAAGTATTATTATAATTATTATGTTATTTTGTAACGGGTTAATTACATTAATTTAAATATTTAATTAACATAAAAATACAGACTCTAAAAATTTGTTACTATTTCCAATTCTAAATGAACTGTGTAAATATTCGGATGTACATGAAACAAGATGAATATTTATTTGAATTTAAAGCAATCAATTCCTTTCAAATGATTTATCAATCTTGATAAATAGATAACAATTACAATTCAGAAACAATTTCCTGAAACTAGTTTTACTGTAATGGGAACATAAATGGGAAACAATTTGTAGGCGCTATCAATCACATAAAACAGCTACTAAATTGCTTTATGTTATACTTATAAATTAAAAATATTGGACGAAAATGTAATGTCGTTATAAAAGTACGTTCATGTGTGAAAATCTAAAAATTATGATAACCTAAATTATATATAACCCGAAAACCTATATGCAAATTTCAATATTTAATTCGTAATTTTAATTTGTAGAGCTTTAATTTGAACACAATATATGTAATATTATTTTGAATGAGTATGTGAAATATTGTGCTAAGTGTGACTATTATTTTATAAAATATACATTTCTTCCATTTCCATTCCTTCCTTCGTCGGAACCTTGTCGGAACGGCATTTCTACTATTAAAATTGAAAACCTCCTTTCCACATTTGTTTGCATTCAAAAAATACATTCTACACAAAAAAGAAACTTAATACGATCAGTTTGCAAACAGATAAAAACTCAAAGAAAGGAATCCAATTAAACAAATTGATAGATCGCTACGTTTTCAACCGGGATCGCTTTTCTTGGCATCGCTTTGTGACGAGCCCATCTTCGGTCATCAATCCGCACAAAGGGGTTGGAATCTTTGTGATTGTATCTCAATGCTACACACTACAATCACTTCGTTTTTTATCGTTTGACTGTTGAGGTAAGAATGCTAATTAGTTTGTAGAATTGTAAATTATGAAATACTTAAGAATATACGTTACATTCCAAGGTATTTCGGGAAATAATTATAAACATTTCTGACTAGATATTGTTCGTTTAAGCTGCTTGTACGAGAAATTGTGCTGAATTCTGTTTTCCTGAATACTGCAATCTACTTATTGTCCTCCATGTATCCAACAATGAGCAATTTATATACTCGTAACACATTCCATTAATACTCTTTAATCTATATTATACTTTACTAATGTTAACCACAAAATACATTTGTTCACTATAACAACCTACCCAAAACCTGCTATGCAAAACTTTCTACTAACGATCCTCACAAAAAGGGTCTTTCATACATTCTGTAACTCATCATTTCACGTAGCCCCAGCTAGTGTGAGCGTAAATCGCCTCGTACAAGATTGAAAAATACAGCCGGAACATCTGTCGCACAATATTATCAAAATTACGAACGTGCTGCGCTGACGTCTCGATACGTGATCGTTGGAGATTTGTGTTTGCTATTTTTTGTAAGAGTAGTGTGAATAATCGGATAATAAAGGCCAAGATGTATTAAGGGAAGGGACTGGCTCTATTAACACAGGTTTAATGTCTAGCATGTGAGCCAGAGCCTCATATTCAATATTGTACAATCAAAGGTGAAATAAAGATTAATTTTATTTTATTATTTATTAAATAAAGTCTGACGCTTTTTTAAGACGGTTCTCGTACTATCTCTACTTCTGCTACTTTATCTTTTCTAGTACATACCTAGTAAGAGATTGTTCTCTTACTTTTCTGATGAGTTGCCTGGTAGTTAGCAGGACTACGGAATGACTGAAAAGCGGATACGCGATTAATATATTAGTATAGCTACTATGTAGTTATTATTCTGTGGTATGGGGTGAATAATGATCGTGAAATAAGATATATTGTTTTAAAATTTTTGCTTCATCTTATTAAGGCAGGTATTATCTTCTTGTGAACGTTCAAGTTATACCTATGAGAATTTAACTCAGGGAAGTATTTAAAACATTTCCGAACTTTTTTACAAAAACCATTTTCGCAAACATCAATCTTCAAGAAAAGGAAAACTTTTAAGAATTGAGGTCAAACGACTTTCCTTTAAATACTGTTGCTGGCGTTTTTAAGATTCTTTGCCGGAAAATGTAAGAAATCCTACAAAATTCAAAGTGAGCACTTAAAGTTTTGCGGGATTTTATACGAAAAGTCTTGACATAAATCCTTGTATATACATACTCTTATATCTGTAAAAAACATTATAATAATATATTGGATAAAATAAACGTAAAAAGTATCGAACAAAGCTAAAAATATTGGTTATTGACCTTCTTTGGAATTAATTTTATTATTATGATTGAAGTAAAGCAAACTTATAAAACAAAAACGAATAATGTATAACCAAAACCTTATTTATATTTCCGCATCCTTGAAACAACCCTTTTTAATATCGTGAAATGGTACACGAGGAAAAAGTTAAACAAATATATCGAACGAATCAACATGGAGCGGATCTTATTTTATTTTTCCGTTATATGTCGCTCATGTAAAAGAATAAATTACAAAGGAAATGTTCCAAAACAAAATAACGGAAAAATTTTTCTTTGCGTTTTCCTCCAACTCCCAAAACATGCATGTATTATTCAGCTTACATCCCCAATAAAACAAAAAAACACATTATACGTTGAATTGAGAATCTCTTTTATTTTGATTAATGTTATGAAATGTGTGATGTGGATGGGTTCCGTTTATCTTTTGTTTCCTCTCAAAGCTTTGAGAGCAATGAATGTACATGGAGGTGTCATAATTCTCAATATTATTTAGACACTTTTACTGGAAAGAGTAAATTATATTTTATTATAACAGTATCTACATATCAAGGAATTATTAAATTTAATAATATGTTATAATGTTGTTAATGTTTAAATATTATATATATAAGAAAAATAAAACTAACATTAGATACTAAAATAGATTAACTTAAACTAACAACTAACAAAACATTTGAAATGTAAATTTTGATTTTTACACGGAATAAATGAGCTTTATTATTTCCATAATACTCGGGTACCACCAGAAGGACAGTACCCGGATCTTTGGAAGGCTTACGTGGGGACACGGATCCAACACGCAGAGGCCCTTTCGAGAATTTTAATGTGTTGTGGGACACCAGCCGCAGCCTGCCCATGACTGCACTATAGAGATACAGCCCTGGGCAGTCCGCGGCCGATGTAGGACTATTGCAGGGTATGGAAATTTAATGATTGGGCTATGGATTGGGATGCTAAATGGACTGGTACTGAGGACTATGGGAAACTATGGCACCTGCCTTTCTACTAAAAGAAAGTAAAAATATGTTGGCAGGTGGTGACTCGCCCTCTCACTGTATGGGCCCCCGAAATAAGTCGCTGCAATAGTGCGACAAGGGGGCAACATATTGTGAGCAGCTAAGGGTGGAGAGGCGTCCCTGGACTTTAAACTACGATCACGCGCTCCCTGAGGGTCCAGCATCACGTGCCCACTCGCCACTTATATTATTAATGTTTAAATATTAACATTTTTGAACTTGAGCTTGAGCAGAATACCTACTTAAAATAAAAAACATGTAATAGGTATTGCCAATTTCATTGTATAGAAACCTCATGCTATAATATACTGCACGTACGGTTTAATGAAGGTAATGTTATAATTTATAAATATACGAATTAACAACAGAGCATTAGGATGTAACAAGTTAATAGCTTACGGCGCTACGTGCCCGAGACAACCTTACATTTTCCCCCTAATTAACCATATAATTTTGGGAAAAAACTTTGCACGTTTGTTAAATATTAAGTAGGTATGGTAGGAAACTCTTTTATGTTGTTGTAGAACACTAATTAAATGATACGTGGCTACGTTGTACTGTTAGCGAGTTTTTAAATATACAATGTACAAATACATAGATTTTTTATTATAAATGTAATTAAAATAAATAAGTAGTTTGTGTGCCTCTACCTAAAATCTACATGCACAGTAGGTGTAACCTACATTTTTAATAATAAAATTCATTAACACATAGCTACAATAAAAAAATATCGAAATAATTTATAGGAAAAATTAAAAGTAACCCGTTACTTGTTTAAATTTATTTACTACTTACTACTACTACTACTTAGCTAATAATTATTTTATATTCGTAATTAAAATTAACACTTATTTCCAATACGTTAAAATACAATGTACCTACCAACCTACCAATTTCATTGACTTTCCACAAATCGTTCACCAAACCTAAACTACGTATTACTACGTAGATATCATTTCCATTGTCACAAAGAATTCCTTTTTCATCCCGCCAATGTTCATAATACGGGGTTTACAAGTTGACAATCGCGCGGCTCGTTGCACCAGATGTAATTAAATCTCACTGCTCCAGCTAAGCGTTGTCTACACCACGGTACACACGTTTCGTATTAATTAAATTTGCCAAGTTTATTTTGCACTTAATACCTACTACACTTACAGATGGTGATAGAATAGCGACAAATTGGTAGCGAACGCTCACTGATTTTGTCAGCGTACCTATAGTTAGCGAGTGGATAATATATTCATCCACATCTTTCAAGCACAGATTAAATGTAGTGTAGTAATTAGTATAGTACCACAGATAACTAATAATCGAAATTATAATTTACACTGTATAGATAGATCGAGATAGGTTTTAATATACATAATACATATTATGAAAAAAAGAAAATTTTTATTTTTTTTATACACTATACAGGTCACATTTAAATAAATAAAACCTGTGAATAAAACAGACTTTATTTTCTAGCAAGCCAGTATTTTCGTGTTTTCATCTAAATGACACACAGATAATAAAACCGCGCGCTGTCTTTCTGTCAGAACTTGTACAGAAAATAATATGTTTTACCATGTTTCTAACAAATTATTTTCATGTCATAAAATATGAAAAATATTGTTTTTTTTTTATACGTGTATTTCAATGATGCGTGATTTCACAACCAATTATTAATCTTTATATAATAGCTTTTGATAATCTGTGACAATTTGAGCTACGAGTTAAAAGCGCGGGTAAATGAAAAAAAAATCGCGCGTATATTTAATTAACCTAATTGTAAACTTCGAAAAGAACCAATAACAGTAAAACCGGGTTTATTTATAAGAACGTGAATAGTTAGTACAAACATTTATTAAAAACATTTTTTCAGTTCACGTGACCCTCCAAAGCTTCCTTGTGCCTTGATTAATTCCAGCGATGCCTCTTTAAGCCAGATTAAAAGTTTCCGAGGTTCATTGTGAAATGCGTGAGCCTATAATGAATCAATTACGTCTTAATTTTCCATTTAATGAGGAAATCAAAGAAGATTTTGATAATCAAAAATTAATGGCTGCCAGTAGAGATAATTAATTCAATAAGCTGATTGTAATATGATTTGTTAATCAAGGTAAGTAGATACCTAAATGAGTAAGTACTTAGTCTTTATAAAACATTTATATTTATTGTAATTATATTAAAATTCAGATTGCGCACGTTTACGACGAAAATATTTTTTGGCAACATAATGTAACACTCTTATTTCAACAATACAAACAATTGATCCAGCTTTATTTATTTGAAGCTTATAAGGAAATTGTCAATCTCGAACGTGATAAACAATCGCTTCGAACGTACGCACTTCTCTCGATAAAAATATCGTCGATAAAGTTTTCCATTAGTTTTAAAGCTTTTCCCCGTAAACATATCATTGTGAAACGGGCCAAATTAATATTGACGTTTACTCCGAGCTGAACACGCCATGGGAATCATGCGGGGACAATTTATTTTATTACTCGATTCGGATTTTATAATATACGTTTTTAATAATTTCGCCAATCGCGTTTTATGGACTGGTGAAAATGGAGGCCTTTATTTTTTTATAGTTAAATTGGATGCGCTACAAACTCAATCGTTTGGAAAATAGACAGTTTATTACTCACTGATCTTCCTTCTAATCATAATTGGTATTTAAAATTGTGTGAGGAAAAGAAAGCTTGTTGTGAATTCTAACTAAAATAGCTGCATGAATGCCGGTTATTTTAACGATTTTTTTTTAAATTATTATTTTACAATTGTGTTTTCTATAATAGCAGTTAAATAGGCATTAGTTATAAGAAAGCAGGAATAATTTATTTATGGTACACAAAGCGATGTCAAAATGATTTACTTTGTGAAACTCCGTCAATCAACAACTCAACGATGAAAGAAAACGTGAATTATTGATGACTCGCCGTATTATAAATTCACTGTTCTTATAAAATGCGTTCTATTCCTTTACAAGGTACTTTCTAAAATTTTCTGTTGTAACCTGTTCGAATTTAAAGTATTAGTATATAGTAAAATAAAGTATTATGTATATCCATCTATTGTTGCATAGAACTGTTTTATATAAGGAAATAATATTTTAAGTTTTCTCAATTCATAAATTTTTCTCTAAAACATAATATAGACATAATCATAGAAAATAATATATAGAGAGCAGAATATAAAAAATATCCTTAACAATATTTTAAGACAGCCAGTCTGTACAGAATTTAACTAAGTACATAATATATACTATCTATTTATTTTTATAACTCAATGTATAATAGTGTGAATTCAATGTAATCTTCAAATGTTAACTTCTCTCGTTTTAATAATCCTACAGATATCTAATACCTATCTTGTAGCTATCTACCTTAATCTATTCAAACTCGGCCTACACTTCCATACGTTATGGTCCACTATCTAATGATAATATCAGCCGATGACAGTCATGCATTATTGCTAGGGGACGAACATTTAACGGCCAAGGAAACTCGTTAAATACACGGCTATTTAAGCGAAGCAGACATATAGTAAATTTTGGAATACACGAAATATTCTAGAACGTTCTGCGTCTAATTCCAGTCTTGTTATTGTGGACTGGAAAATGTTTATGTTAGCTGAGTATTTAGCGAAGTAATGTTACAGTTTATTATCCGCTCAGAACATTATTATTGTAGTTAGTTTGTAGTTCTTGTGTACTAAATATCTTTTTACTTTGTAATATTACAAAGTATAATATAATAATATTTCCCGAAGTTTATTGGTTACTCCTATTAGAATGATGAAGGTAATATTGTATAGGTTAACAGATAATTGAAACTTCTTTCTTGTGTTACCTACCGTTGTTATTGTTATTTTAGGTACTTACGTTCTAATATTACAGAACCTACCATATTCTTTATGATTCATAATGGTTATACATTTAATAATTCATTCATTTATTCAAGTAATTTAGATATTTATTTAATCGCAGTTAATACTTGCTTTAAATTAAACAAACATAAGAGCAATACTCCAGACAATTTTTAGCATAAATTAAGGAAAAGCCAAACAATAAGTGGAACATTTTTGTTCCTGTACAGGTTTATAAAAGAATTGCATAAAACCAGTATTATACAGTAAGAGAGAAATTATTAAAAGATTAAGTAGAGAAACTAATTTTCGCTGCAAAGCATCTAAAGATAGAAGTACCATTAAAGTATGAATGTTGAAATAAAATTCCGTTTGTAAAGTTCTACAAAAATTGAATTAATTCAAAAATCCACTTAAGATTTGAATTATATAACAGCCAACTTCGAAATTGCGATTGTGTATCCAAATCTAACTTTTCATCTCGTTTCCGCCAAAGTTTTCGCAGCTAACGTTTTTGTACTCTTTTGTATGATAATAATAATTCAAACTTTATGGATATTCCCTGAACGAAGCTTAATATTTGACCAACAAAAGTAGACAAATTTTATTTAAGGTACCTATATAGGCAATATTTTTTACGTTGGTCGACAACACAGACCAATACACATTTTAAAGTGAGACTTAATATATTAAAGAAGAATTTTGTTGCTCAAAATGAATTTATAACCTTAAATTGTAAAGAAATAAATGATAAAAAATGTGTTTTTCAAAAAATAATTTAATATATGCAACTTTACAGAAATACGTCGAATCACGCATGTTACACTAAATTTTTTTCCAACCCCGATAAAGAAGTTTCACTTCAAAAATAGAAAAAGGAATAGTGCGATAAATTGATTCAACATCAAATAGGTTAAGGTCTTTGTGTTAAATAAATAAAAATCAGACTACTTTATTAATGACTTAAAATTAAAACTTCATTAATAACATTTGTGGTTTATAAGCAAAAACTGCGTAACCACGATAAACAAACAATTATTTCACGCAAATTAACCAATTCCAATTTATTCAAAGCTCATAAAAGTAATTTTCTTCAGGAAAACCCCGAAGAAAATGAGTTCGTTATTTACATCAACGATCGGTGAGCTCAAGATAAAAATCTTTTATCTGCTGCTGAATGGAATGTTTTTACCATAATTTCAAAGCAAAATTTCACCTAATTACTGAATCTTTCCTCGGACCGCCTTTGAGCGTTGGATTATGTTTTAATGTAGAAGTATTATAACGTATCTTTGCTCTGGAATTCTGCGTACTCATTACCAGCGTAATATTAAATGTATATACAGGGTGTCCCACTATTGGTATACTGAGCGCGAAGGAACTTGTAGTTTTGCATACACTGATCACGTAAAAAATACTTTAAAAAAAAAATACGTCCAAAATTGTTTGCTAAATTTTTCCTGAAAATCCATGTTTTCTTCTCTAGCTTCGCGCAGCCGGCATATACCGCTTCTCTTATATGAGCATTTTATCTATGAAAACATAATCTTAAACGATAGCTCACTTGCTAGTGGCAAAGTTGGGCGGCTCGCTTGTTATGGGTGTACACATAGAGTTTTAAGAATTCATCTATTTGAAAAAAAAATGAATCTGGAATTTTTTAATTATTTTTTACGTACTCAGCGTATGCAAAACTATAACCTCCTTTGAGCTTAGTATACCAACAGTGGGACACCCTGTATATGTAAAACCTTGTTCATAAAAATTCACTCATAGATCTAAAAATATGCTCGAAATAAACTAGAAATCAAAAACAAAATACTTAAAAATACCTATTATATGAAAATATAGTACGTGAATACGGTATACATATTATCAATTTTTTTAACGATTGAATTCAATTGCAAGAATGAAAATAAAAAATCACATATGCAATAGAGATCTTCCTCTCTCCATCTTGTCAAACTATCGTCCCATAGAATAACAATATAGAAATCCGTATTAGATATCTGCTTACATATTTATCTTTGCATCTATATAGATGATTGATTATTAAATCATTCACGAAGCATTTATATGCTTTGGAAAACGTATTCAGTTCACGCATTATAATCTAATTAAGTTTAAATAAAATACATCATGTGAATATGCGCTGTACTAACATTTTATATTCAGAGTTTACCATTCATTTAGTCAATAAAATAAAATTTTATGTAGGCTCCAGAATTTTCAATGTAAAATAACATTTTTCATCAAAAATAACAGAAAAAAAATACGTTGCGAATTCACGTATCTGCTTATTCATTCTCTGCTCGTTAAAATTTATTTGTACGTTTTAATGCATCCCATTGAAGGAGACACGTTCAAAAGTTAAATTGCTCTAATTTGTGCACCTTATTGCTCCGTCCCTTCATTTGAAAGCCATTGCATAGCGATTTATTTTAGTGATGCTACAGTACTTTGTCGAGACATAAAAAACAAAATATTTTCAACCGTGGTCATTTTCGTGCATAGTTTCAACAGAATGTTACGAGCCATTTACTCAGCACTGAATGGCTTTATAGTAAGCAAATACCTACATTATAAATATAAATTAATTTAATATACCCTGCTATAATATAAAAATAAATTTAATATAGATACCCTCAATAGAAATTAGAATCCTACACTTTGAGAAAAAATAAATAAATTATTTTATATTAATTGGTTTCATGTGTTCTTAATTTTCATTGCGATAGATTAAGGCTCTGAAATATAAATTAGTAGAAATATTAAGTTATTTACATCGATATCTGACGTTGAATACTCGTAAGTTGAAAGGCCACATTTCAGTGACTGCACTCCGCTCCCTTCCCCGCTTCTTTCTACGGAGTTATTTGGTTCATTTTACTTTTGAAAGCGCATCTCCTTTGAACTTGCTTGAATTATTTAACCATTTAATAGAATTACGGTGCTTTGGCGAAGATCCCCTATCTGTTGCGCAGTTAACCTTGTATTCCCTCGATTGCTTGTTATAAAAATATCGGTAACTTGTTTATTTTAAGGGATCTGTAAATGGTAATTACGAGCGGCTTTCTAGGTTGTTTTGTATAAAATTTACTGTTTAATAAATTATGTACGAAAATATGTGATTGAAAGTAAGAAATTTAGATGTATGATCTTATAAAAAATACGTTCACCAATCACCTCACTTCAAATTAGAGTGGGAGTACAGTTACAAATCGATCAAAAAATTGTCATCGAAGTTCTCAGGCCGAGTGAGAGCAATTATATCCAACAGCTGCAATTATCCATACATGAAATGGTTTAAACGGCACTTTTAAAGGCTATATTGAGACATTAAAACGTTAGGCGGCCGCTAATTGGGTGAGAGGGAAGTGTGAAGGGACAATTGCTTGGCTTAGAACCTAAAATTTAGGGTGACATTAAATTGACGCGGCTTGAATAACATCGGTGCACGGACATGGGTTAAGGGACCTCTTTAATCAAGTGCCTAATGGGCAATCAAATCCATACAATTTGAAAATCAAAAATTTATTCACGCAAAATATCTAATCAAAGATTTTTAACCCTTGGATTTGTCTCTACCACGGGTCTCTATACTTAGGTAATTTAACATTATCAGCTGTCACTTGATATTCCAGTATTAATGGCATAATAATTCATTTAAATGATGACTTTGTAAAATTAAGAGGCTCTTTAAACTTTAATATCTTTACAGCCATGCGGTCTAACAAAACCACTTACTCGTCTTAAAATTGGACAATTAACATACACATAAAAGCAAGGGGTGAAGCGACACAAAATTGGGGTTATTTTGTCGTGACTATAAATTAATTTCGATGCAGGGCATTGCAGTTAAGCCTCCATACATTTTAATTGCTTTCATTATGGCCTGTTTTGCAAAATGGCGACCACGTGGCAATGAGCCCCATTGTTTTGACAAATGCGCTAATTTCATTAGAACAAATAATATAATGCTCCTATACGTACCAAATAATTTAATATTTTTTATCAGTGTAGAAAAACGTATCCGTATAATAGAAAATGAGAACAATGAAAACAACCTGTTCAGTAAATTCATTTAACAAATAAAATTGTAGTTTCCTATAATAATTTATGACATAATGATGTTCTAGTGCGTGCGATTTTAGAAAAAGAACAAACAACGCGCATCACCTTTTTACTCCAGTGACGTCACTTTCCTATAATATACAAAAATACATCGAATTGCTTATTAAAATACTCAATTAAACAAACAGTCATTTTGATTTACACCCCAATCAGAAAACACATCCGACCACACATTATATCACATTACCATACAAAACAGTGATGCGATCAAGCATGTCTCTTTTATCGGAATTAACATAAATAACGGCACATATATAATTGAGATTTAATTTCGGTAATAAAACAGTATTTCGTTCGGATAAATTTCTGGCACGCGAAACGTTTCAATTATATTTCCGACGTGATTGTATCCCCGGTAAAATATTTCTACTGCTGTGTACAAAAACATAGATTGGATAATCCTTTGTTTCACTGAACGTTGCTCTGCATAGTTTTTGCCCGGGGCTGACAAAACAACGACTCCTATTTTCCCATTATGACTCCCTTTATCTGTCTGTTCGTCGTAGGAAAAAGCATTAAGAAAGAAAATTTTAATCTGTTTCACAGAGCACTTACCAGTTCTTTATTTTTCGCAATTTCTTGCCCATTGTTCACTTTTAGAACATTAAATATGATGTGGCCATTGTTATATTTAAAATTAAATAATATTTCTTATGGCCTAAAGCTGCTCTGGTTGTAAAGAAGATTTTTGTGATTCTGACGTCTTTGAAACTTAATATATAAATCTCGCATAAAAATCGCTCACTACATTATTTCCTATTCTATCTTTTGAATATTCTAGATATGATTTAAGTATATTCCACTCGGATCGTGAAAAGAAGAAAATCATTTGTTTCATATTTAATATTAAAGCAAGATAGATCGATTAGAGCTAGTTAAATAGAATTTAATGGTTCGACAACTAAACAGAACACAGACGCAAGTATATTAATAATCTTATCTCAAATCTACATCTTGGCTGCTGTATCGAAATTTCAAAGAAATTTACTTATTATATAAAAATATGAATTCTTCGAACGTACAAATAACGTGTCCTCTCCACGGGGTCTTTGATGGCTCCTTTGAATTATTATATGATTCAGATACCTTCATTACTGAACCACATTATGTGTTGATAAGATCAATTTCAGCTGAAAACAGCCCTTTGGCGCCAGCCCCCTACAACGACAGTATTGTCGTATAAATGACCCGATATTTTCCCACAAACATTTCTATTAAACCAATATTCATCTAAACAGAGATACAATATAAAGACGATGGAATAAAGCCCGATTTATTTTATCTTATTCGCAATCCGAATCATGTCACTGAGTTGTACCCTTTTCTTTTGATGGGACAAACTAAGAAAGATAAAATGTTCCCTAACTGACATTAAAGAACTGTTGGTTTAAAAGACAGAGACCTCTCGCTTGAGGCCAAGTGCGCTGTATAAAATTACTTTATAAACTACAAAGCTCAAACGGAAAAGTATTTAGTTTTCTGTAAAAAACGGTTATTACTTTATATTTAATCCATTAAAATTTATATTAACGGAAAGTCGATTACTTTTAAAGATCTCATTTTTTGTTATTA
>CAJQZN010041221.1:0-16677 GCA_907164685.1 Colias eurytheme
ATATATATAATTGCCTTCATCTCCGAGGTAAGACGGTTATTTGTTGGATTTCAAAAGGTTCCTTTAAGAGCGGTCCTTTATTCGGCTTTTCCTTGATTTTGTGTTGGAACAATAGATGGGGCTGTAAATTAGGCTTGACAGATTCAAATCTTTTGTCCCTAAAACAAATGACGTATTCCTAATAGGCTTGCATAGATTTCAGGTAATTGGGAATATAATATAATAGAAATTTAAAGGGTGAGACTTTGCTTTAGTAAAAAGAGGTAAATAGTTTCTTTCCTGAGAAAAGTACAGCATGAAAGAAGTAAAGTCGTACAAAAGTGGTCATAATAATATGTCGTTGAATAATATAGGTAGAGCATTATTTAATCCAGCTCTTTGAACCTGGAGTTATCTATTGGGTTTTATGTTTTTGGAAATGTTACAAGCTTATAGTAGGTATAGATACTTACTCTTATTGTTTAAATTGGATTGTAATAAAATGTAGCAAAAGACATAATACAAAAGAAATTAAATTGATTCAATTTAGGATGAATTTGTATGTAAAAGCTCCCTGTAAGCTTTTAAATTTCGTAATCTTATATACAGGGTGTACCAAAAAGTAGTGATGAACGGAAGCTGAGAGGTAGAGGACCTAGAGGGCTATCCGAATCACCCCCATGTATGTAATGCGATTTTTCGTATTTTCGGAGTTATGAATTTAGACGAAATAACCCGGAAATTCATAGTAACAGAAGAAACCATTAAAAATGATAAAAGGGCATTCAGACATTTAAAAGACAACTTTTTACGGTGATGTCGCACTTGCATTGAGCAACAGCGGGGTTATTTTAAAAATTTCTGGTAATTAAACACCTATTTATTGGTTTTAATGATCATCATGTTAATTCAATTTTTGCACTTACCACATTTAGATTTAAATTATTCGATTGAAGCCTTCTGAATAATAAAATGAAATTTTCAGGGTAGCTATCTGATAGATAGAGCAAGTTTTTAAAAGTCAAACGGAAAATTTTTTTTATGTGATTTTATTTTTTTACGGGCCCTTGAAGTGGTGAACATACTGGGTAATTTTATCTTTCTTGCCATTTAATTATTTTTTTTATTCCATTCAAAGATCTAACGATAGTAAATGTTACCATACTGAATTGGCCTATCTTTCAGCTTAGCACACAAAAAAAATCAAGCATCTTCCGCAATTATTGACGTCAGCATGAGTGAAAATATCATCGTACTCGGCGATCGGTGAAAAATTGAAAAAATCGTCATAACTCCGAAAATACGAAAAATCGCATAACATACATGGGGGTGATTCGGATAGCCCTCTAGGTCCTCTACCTCTCAGCTTCCGTTCATCACTACTTTTTGGTACACCCTGTATAAAAATGAATCGCAAAATATAAAAATGAATCGAAAAATGTGTTGGTAAGCGCATAACTCGAGAACGGCTGAACCGATTTCAATAATTCTTTTTTTATTATATTCCTTGGAGTACGAGGATGGTTCTTACGTAGAGAAAACGTAAACATGTACCACGGGCGAAGCCGGGGCGGACCGCTAGTCTTATATATAAAAATGAATCGCAAAATGTGTTGGTAAGCGCATAACTCGAGAACGGCTGAACCAATTTCGATAATTCTTTTTTTATTATATTCCTTGAAGTACGAGGATGGTTCTTATGTAGAGAAAACGTAATTATGTACCACGGGCGAAGCCGGGGCGGACCGCTAGTAGTTGCATAAATGAGATGTCATAAACCAAGCGAAAAAAGTAAAACGCTTTCAATTGAGCGTATTATAACGACAAATAATTTTCAATGTACCTTCACTGCGTAAATGTAATAAAGCTACCCTCATAAAATATATTTTATTAATACAGAACGCGGGTACACGATCAAATCGTATTAACTTGGATTAAACGATCAAAACATTTATATACCGGTTGTATTTCAAGGGAACTCGTATTTTGAAAAACTTATTGCCATTACGTTTATAGTATGCCGTATTTTATCAGCTTAGCTTTTAGACGTATTTTAATTTTGTACTTTGCGTGCTTCCACTGGTCTTAGCCGAGATTATTATTTAGGCATTAACGTTAATGTTGTATTTAAATTATTAAGGTTTCGGCCTTGAATAAAATGTGTATTATAGTAGGGGAGCCCAGGATGCTAAATGTGGATTTACTCGAGCGTCACGGGAACCTATTAGAATTGGTAGATTAGACCATAGCGAGAAAAAAAGGTCCTATAATGTTTTCACTTTTAGCGGTGGGGAAGGGTTTTTTGATTTTTTTTAATTTAAAAAAGAAAAAAATTGGCTTGGAAATACTCAAGCGCGTTAGATATTGATATTTTGCATGCTCCAGGACGTCACTGAAAAAAATTATACGTTAGGGTGCACTCACACACATCAGTCACCGTCACGGCACGTCACCGGACAGGATTAAAAAAAAATATGTATCAATAGTTCTAGTATGACTCTGTTCCCACACGACAGTCGCCGGCACGAAATCTATCAGTGACGTCACCGGTCAGGCACGTCAAATAATCTTTCCATACATGTATCATACTTTTATCCCCACTCACCCGGTGCCGTCACGTCTCAGTTCAGTCAGCGTCGTGCTACCGTCAATAATTGCTACATGTTCTCTAGCGTGACACACGTCTAATCACTGACTAACCTGATGTATGTGTTCAATGATTCAGTCAAACCGGCGACGTGACTGACGGACAACATGACGGTGACTGGTGTTTGTGGATACGTACACAAACCGTCACCGATCAGTCATCGGTGACTTGACGGTGACTGATGTGTGTGAGTGCACCCTTAATCTGACGATTTAAGTGGCGATTTAATCGCTATGAAGAAAGGGTAAAAAATTAAAGTAATATTATTCGAGCGCGTCAGATTAATATATGGGGGGGTTAATTACAATATAAGAAGTCCCCATTTCGCTAATCTGACGATTCGAGCTCAACCTTAGGGAATTATGGATTATTAAAATTTTCCAGCGGGGCCCCTGAGCGCACCCACCAACCATAACTGCTCATATTGACTAGAGGTACTAATGAATAGCTAAGGTACCGTCCCTTATAGTAATCTGACGCGCTCGAGTAAATCCCAAAATCCCCCTCTTGGCCTCCCCTACTATTATGTAAGTTATATTTTAAAGGCTTATTGTATTAAATATGTCAAAAGATAGCATGCTACGTGTTCTTAGGCTGAAAAAGATTGATAACATTCCTCTATTTCCTTGAGCCCTTATATTATGTAAAAAGCTCTCGATAATCCTTTTTACTCTATGTTTTTCTAGTGTATAATAATTGTATGTTTAATTTTTTATTTCAATATTATGCCTTATTTTTATAACTATATAGGTATATCAAGAAAACTGGTAAAACATAGTACTGGTATAAATATTAGCAAGCATCTGTTTTACCCCTCTAGATGGCGTTCAATCCGGAATATAACTTACATTTAATGGCGCAGAAGATATTATAAGCGAGTTCTATAATAGAAGTAATGATGAATCGTGCGAAAGTTGTGAATTTTCCTAAGTTCCGAGAATCCAGTAGCGAAGTGCGGAAAGCGCACCCAAGTGTTTCTTTATGATGGAACTTGAGAATTTTTGAGATATCGATCGAAGTTTATGCGGTCATGGAGTTGAAGCTTGGCGCTCGGGTATTACTTTATGAGCCTTTTACATTGTTAGCTCGAGTGTTCGGCAAATGTGTGCATCAAGGGAATCAATTTTAGATACTATTACGTAATGGGAATGAACGAATTATGGAGCTGTTGGAAGGGAACTTACGAAGCTAATAGGGAAGTACACCGTTTAAAAATGTGTGTTTCATAAACGATTTCAGTTTTATCATAATCGTTAAACAATTAAACAGTCTCAAATGCTAGACCTGTGATTTGACTATTTAAAAGCATAATACAGGAGTACAATTGTGATTTATTTTGACTATCCGCGTAATCTGTATTCGTATTTTATTTTTATTTCAAACAATCATTTCTCCGAATTGCTATATGGTAAGGTTACATGATAAACATCGGTACAATTTTTGGTATACAAGCTGCAGGTTAGCTGTTAACGGCAGTTTTTTGTTTCTAAACATGTATGGAAATCGGCTTCCGTTGAGTGCCGCGGTGAATATGCTCGTGTTACTCCCGAACAACCTGTACTTTGTGGTTGTAAATCGCTAGGAAAATATGCTAAATAAACCGCATCAAACCATGGGTAGGAAGGCTTGATGGTCTATTTATATGTACATGTCCCATTTGCTTTAAATGTGGCTTTTCTTATAACATCGTTAACTTTACATTCTAAAAGCATAAAATTATGTAGCAATTGCGGGTACTAAACAAATACTAATTTATACGAATCGACATCACATTAGAAACCCTCAGTTACACCTTTTATATCTATATTTAAAGGACTCGCCTCGCAACGGGTAAATTTTCTCGTACGGGATGGACCGGGATTTCAAAGGATTTGTCACGGACAGATATGGACAAATATTTGTCACCCTCTTTGTTTCGACTTAGGTCCACATAGCCCTTTGTGTTTCTACGATTTATGCGATATTGTCTTATTGAAAACGAGTAGAAATTGTACAAATATTGTTATTAAACTTGCGTGTTTCTTATTTACCTGATCATTTTCTGAATGTGTTTGTTTAAGTATCAATGATAAAAATTGATTATTTTAAATATCATTTTAAAATTTATTTAGTAATAAAACCACGAATGCTTTTAAGTTTGTCTTATCTTATATAAAAATTAAAAGGATCAAAAATCTACATGGAAATAAGTTATCAATCGTTGCTCTACATATTGATTTATAAACGTTGAAATTCATCAATATGCACAAAATATAACCTATATACGTTACCTCAAATCATTCAAACTGGACTAAGTCAATCCAGCAGTGTAAACACTTGGCCGGCCCTCGGGGAAGGGCAATTAATCAATAACGGTTATGTGTTTTAGATAATGCCAATCTAAGGCGGGGAAGTTTAGTGAATTATTTATAAGCTCAATTCGAAACAAAAACAATAGTTACCCTTTATTTCGGGAAAGTGTAGGCGGGTGGTAATGGCATTTATAAGATAATGTAAACGTAACGTCTATTAACTTTATGAATCTTTACGCTGTTTTAATTAAGATAAGCTATTTTTATTGTTCTTTTTATCCAAGTACTGTTGATTAAATTGGTAGTTTGTTTTTCTA
This sequence comes from Colias eurytheme, assembly GCA_907164685.1. Taxonomy (NCBI): domain Eukaryota; kingdom Metazoa; phylum Arthropoda; class Insecta; order Lepidoptera; family Pieridae; genus Colias; species Colias eurytheme. The sequence continues at coordinate 5,235 of CAJQZN010041221.1, forward strand.
AAAGAAAATTTTGTTTTACAGACTAAACAACATTACAATTAGTAAAAATAATTGGATAAATAAAAACATATTAAACATCACAAACAAGGTCAAGGTCATGTTTTACTTCTTGCGTACCTACCCGATTATATCGAATTAATCATGTGAAAAATGTTTGTAAAAATGGAGCCTTTCATACATTATGTTCTGTTTGATATTTTCCGCAAAGGTTTTGTAATTATCAAAATATATATTGCGCAAGGGAAGTGGAGTGTGTTATTGATAGAAGTGGACCCATATGCGGAGGCTTTGGCTCGATTTTAAGGGCAGATTTTCCTGTTTTTGCGTGTTATCGGCATCCGTCTAACGACCATGTCGACGTCACCCGCCGAAATGTCCCAATGATTTATCGTTTGGGGCGAATAGTCATCCGATATTTAGATACAGGTTTTTTTGATGGGGGAATAAATTTACCTCACCGTCTGGGAAGGGTGAGAGAATTGGGCTGATATCATATTAGTTGACTCGCAAGGAATTTTGTAGGGATATAATGTTTTTCTATACCATGATGTCTGATAGCAATATTAATTATTGCATTATACATCTGTTTCACTGGTTGATTTTCTTTAAGGACTAGTAGGTGATCAGCCTTCTGTGTCCTACCAGACCGAGACATACTTTTTTTCTTCATCTCCACCGGGAATCGAACCCAGGACCCCTCGGATCTACGCTAATGCGTCAACCACTGTACCAAGGAGGCGGTCAAGGCTGCAAGGAGCAAGTGATGGCAATAATTATAGACGACATAATATTATATAGAATGTCAATTTTCCACACTGGAAATAATACTGTTTAAAGACATCATGGTACAAGTGGGTTCAGCTGATGTTAATGTTATTTAGTAGGTATTTGAATTATGTTTGATAGTATTTATTTATACATAGTTAAGGTAAATTCTAATAAGGGACAAGCGCTATCCCTAAATCAAAATGCCACAGGAATTTAAACCTAGTAACAAACGTGTAATTGCCAACTGGAATATACATGGTATGCGATCTATGGTTTACAGGGTTCTGGACTACAAGCTGCGGTTGTATTAGTTTCTTCTCAAAGATTATGATGTTACATTTCATTTTCATATTATTTATCTAAAAGCCATCGTAGGTATACATCAAATCACGTAATTGTGTATTAAGATATCCAATAGGTTTATACTTGAATCTTGTATTTTTGATAAAGGAATATCTATATATAACAACAAACATAAGAGCTTACAATTTCAACTAAAACATTCTTTATTTTCCATTCCATTCCAGTTGAAAACATAAACTGCGTTACACATTTCGAGTCGTTTAATCCCAAACAAACGATAATACAACCTCAACACAGCGTTTACAACTTATGTTTCTACACAAAAATAGGACAAGTTAATGAGAAGTAAGACGATAACTGTATTGTTGGTGAAACTAATGATCCCATTTTGTTCCATTGGCTGAATTTGTATCGTATAAACAGGCGTTCCTGCGCCGCGGTAATTTCGATAACCGCAACTACTTATTTCGCGTGAATTTGTGTGGTGACGTGTGCGGAATTGTTCGCTAGAAATGGAACTGTGCTTTTTATTATCGAGTTCGATTCGATTGAACCCTGAATTGGTAATAAAGAAATTTAGAGTGGATATAAAGCAAAATTACCAATCTTCTAAAATTAGAGGTGTTTTTTTTATCAAGTCAATTTTAATATTTTATGTTTTTGATCAAACAGAATCCTCGGCAATATCATCTAGTTTGTTTTATATATTATTTTTTAGATTTGGTCTTGAATATTAGACGTAACATGTAATAGAAGATTGGTAATTTTGCTTTATACCCACTCTTAAGACAGAGCACGACAGTGGTATGTTTCAAAATGAATGTTGATCGAAAATTTGGATGAAACTCGAATTGGTTGAAAAATCAGAATTCAAGATTGAAGTGGAATAAATATCAAGATCGATTTCATTTCAGTGGCAAGGCTACTGCCTAGTGTTTGTGCTTGTGGTACCAACTTACCATATTTGTAGCATCCACCAATTTGATTGTGGGAATTTTGAAGAGTTCTATTTGCATGTTTTTGGTTATTGTTTTGTATCTATAGATATTGGAGCCAAATGTTATAATTATATAAAATTATAATTATTGTATATCAGTATACACAATCATACGGATTGTACATAGCATTGATTCAGCAACCGTAGTGCAAATTATTTGACATATATGCAATTTCCTAGATTCTACGCTTACTAGAATTATACTAATTTGAGATATCACCCGTCAATTGACTTCAATTGGTCCAGAATCCGCTTGATTAATTATTTGGGATAAATCAATACTGAAATCCTTACACAATGAATTGAAATCTCATACATCCTGATTGGGCTTCATCTTATTTAGAGGCTGATATTAATTTAAACTTCCCACAATTTCCTGAAAGAAAAATCCAAATCTTTTCCATTTTCTGCAAACAATAAATTTATAAGGTAAATAATGAACAAAATGTTGAGATAAGGCCCAGTAATCTTATAACTAGATTTAAATAGCTATTCAGCATTCAAAACCGTTTTGACAAGGCCACCTTATAAAGCATTGTGAAGATAATAATTATGCCTTTAGGCTTATCTTCAAAGAAAATTTTAGGTCATGCCATTAGTATAAGTAGACACTGACAGAAAATATAATATCCAAGTTGCTCATAGCCGTATAAGTAATAAAGATAAATGTTGTGTTGTAGGGACTGTAAGTAGGATTCGAAGCATGCTTAGGCGCACGAACGTCACGCACAAGCAAACTATGCATATTATTTGTTCAGTATTTTGTGCCAGTTAGTCGCATGAGCATCATGCGTTATGTCATAATTCCATTCCGTATATTTTTTTCACTGTTACTCTTCCCTCCTTTAGAGATTTGCTTATGGGTTGTTGCAAGGAGATAAAGAATACCGAAGTGAAAAAGACACAAAAGTGTCATTTTCACCGAAGACACTTTATTTATTTCATTCATCAATGAGTCATGGAGTGACAACGTTAGTGATGTCCTAGAAACATCAAAAGTAGGATATAATATCTAAACAATGTGAATACATACCTTTATTTACTAGCAAAATTTAAAACAAATGCTAAGCACAATCACAAGCATGTTGCATGGGGTATCCACTATCAAATATTAATGAGAAATTTCGTGGAACTAGAAGCATTAATTAGATTGTATGATAGTAATATGTTTGTGGAAACATGATATTTAGATGCTGATGGCAATTCTGGTGTTCCATTTCATAATTATCAGTGGTCTTAGTTATGTAATTGACACTATTCGATTGAAACATTGAAACAAACATTGAACAACTTATACGAATCTATATATAATTAATGTTAGATCGAAACCATTTCTGACTGATTACAATAACATTTATTATTAAGACACATAGGCAAACTATTCCAAACTAACTTCACCTAAAAAGTGTTTGTAATTTCGTAATAAGGATTATAATATATTGGATTAACATACTTTCACTAAATTCTTTAATACTTCGTTCAAATAAAATATTTCTTGATAATACTTGCGTAAAACCGAGCTCCAGCATTAATTTTCTTTCAACTTTCACTTACAGCAAGAAAATTAGGAGAGTAATATCGTGTCGTTTAATAAACAGGTTGTAATGAACTACAGTAGAGCGAGTGTAGTGTTGCGCAAAATTTCCTACGAGTACCTAGGTGTCGCAAATTTCTTGGTTATATTTTTAATTCTGTCGAAAATTATGCCTGTTATACTGATTGGCATACCTCAAATGAATGCTTTTACAGTTATTATTGTTTGTAATTACTTATATAGGACTCTTCATTCGTAAAGTGTTGTCAATTAGTAATTTATAAAATATAAAATTACCTGAATCGATTTCCTTCGCTGTCTAACGATAGCGATTTTTATGGTGCATAATTTTCTTTTCATGATTAAATTAAAACTGAGAAAATTAAAACTATATTAATGAGATTAAATAGAGACTTACGAATCTATTAATTCGAGCCAGATAGAATATATGCAGTAGTCGGTGCATGTGAAACCACAGTTTAAGTCCCACGGCTATTTGTTTGGCGAATTTGTAGTGTTTTCTAACTATCCACCGTTTTGCTGTAATTTCCAAGTTAAATAATTAAACTGCATGTGTTGTTTAATACGTTTTCCTGTGTACGTTGTCTCACAGGATTGTATTATGTTGGAATTAAAATTATTTTACAAACAGGTACAAAAAATAGCCATAACTATTTATTTGTTTATTGAACAAATAATCCAATACTACAGTAGTTTTTTTTATGTGGTAAAAGTTTGATCATTACAAAGAAAATCGAACAAGGAACACATTTAAAATATATCCTGCTATTATATAAATAATAATAATAAAAAAAAATAAAAAAAATCTTTATTGACATAATAATTGTACAGGTCTAGATAATGAATCCTTCGACTCCTGAACTAGTTAAAACTGTGTCTCAGGAGCCAGAGGCTTCTCCCAATATTGATCATAGTATTATGTCTATAAACTAAACTAAAAGCTCTAAAATAACAAAAATAAAGACAAGGTAAGTTAAATTTATACGTAAGCGCATTTGTGTATATCTAGATGAATGTGAGTGAGTGTGTGTGTGTGTATGTGGGTGTGTGTGTGTGTGTGAGAGTGTGTGCGTGTGTGCGTGTGTGAATGAGTGAGTGTAGTTGTGCATAAATGTTGTAATTTATAAACATTCTCTGTTGATGTGATTTATTATATACAATATTTTTTTATCTATACTATGTTGTTAAAAGATCCCTTAAAATAATTTCAGTATCGTCGTAGTCAAAGTTCTCAAGCCAGGTGAGTATTAAGTTTTTTATTCCATTATTGTTTACTTTTTTCAATTTTAATTCTTTATTTATAATATTGTACAGGTGCGGCGCAACTACATTGTAGTGCTTTTGTGCGAATCTTGATTTCGTTATCGGAAATGGGCAACGGTCCACACGCTTGGTACTTTCAGGTAAGTAAGGCACGTCCTTTTTATGATAGCGTCTCAGGGTTTCAAATATGAAAAGCTTTCTGATACTTAAAACTCTGGCTTTTTTATAAACCTCACTTGTGGGATGACTGAATGGTAGATGAAGGCAGACTTTAAGAATTGCTCTCTGGGCACGCTCAGCTGTTATAAGGAGCGATTTGGATGCATTGCCCCAAGCACATATACAATACCTTATTAAACATTCGCACAAGGATTTATAGGTTTCTATTACTAATTTTTGTTCTGCGACAGATCTCAAAGTTTTAAAAATATAAATTAGTTGACGAACTCTAGAAATAAAGTGGAAATATGTGAAGTCCAATTCAAATTGTCATCGATCTGAACTCCAAGATATTTAATAGAATGAACACGCGAGAGCGTAGCACAGTTGCAGCTTCCGATATGGTTACCACGATTACAATGAAATAATATAATAAATGAAATAATAATAAAATGAAGCTGAACACTATAAATTTTAAATACTATAGACACAAATAGCTTAAAATATTTAAATTATAATTAAACACCATTGTCTCGAACGTTCTTTCAGTTTTTTTGTAAAATAAGTTTTCATTAAGCAGCGACTGAAGGATGACCTGAGCGTTTTTATTAATAATAGCTTTTGTCTTTTCTAATGTAGTCCACTGAAAATAATCCGCATTGTCCATGGTACCTGTTTATTTTACTCCGTTCTAATTGCACGCTTTTGTTGAAAATTTAAACTATGGACGTGTATTTATAAGGTTTTGTGATGCGAATGAAAAATGCCATCTGCTGCATTATAGTTTCCAATGGGAACTGGCAAGGCTGTCGGATTTATGGTCCTTATAAATACTGTGGCATTGAATATGGATGTATATTGTTGTATGGACGATTTTAAATAAAGATAAGGAAAAAATAGATGGAGATCGACTTGGTGCGTTTCACTGTATTGTAGAAAAAAGGAAAACTGGAAAAGCTCGGCTTAAACACTGTACAAACTGATGTTGTAAAATAGTAAATGTTCTATTAGCGTTAATTTTAATAAATTTCAGAATAACACAACGACTTCTCAATGCATAAACACACACACACAATTATAACACACACACACTATAAAATACACATAACCATTAAGTTCGGAAACAATAAGTTTAACAACATGAATAATAAACGAGACTTTACATCAATAAAGTTCAATATTATCGTAGGTTCAAAATCTTGATTGAAATAGTAGTTCATAAGATCACGTTAGTGCATTAGACAAAGTTTACCAGTAGTTGGAGCAACTCAATACGTGTACACATAGCTTTAGATTGCTAGAAGGATCGAATTTCTCGATTTTTGTTCTTGGATACAAATATAAATCTTATTGGGAAGAATTTAGGGCTTAAATTGGTACGTTTCCATTAGTTTTAAAATTTTCATATGCGTTTATATTATATGAAGGCAGATATGTTGTTATAACCAAATACTACGATATTAATAATTATAAAATCTCTGTGTGCATAGTGTGTCCTCTTTGTAGGCTCTTTGTAGGCCACGATACGTCGTAAGAGTTGTTCCTCATATGTATTATTTGAACCATTAAAATACTTAAACTTACTTTAAATTCTAATTAATTACTTTAATTTTAATTTCTTTAAATTACCCTATAATAGATAATTTACCTACGTATTTGGCTAAATCAAGTAAAATAACTTTTAACTTTCTATGTGATTCATGTTTTACTCCCAAGGCTCACGATGGATTTGATAAGGTTATTTTTCCACAATTATACCTATATCAATGTAGTTAAAATAAATAAAAAATAATGTAATTAGTTTTAGCTAATGCTGCTTACTTATTGCACACTCACGTGTGGGATTGCTGTTATATGGCCAAAAAACATTTGCCTTAAAATACATAAGATATTAGATTACAAAATAGTCATATCCAGAACATTAACACTGATCTAGGTATCTGAGCACCTCTAGTCACGCGCTCCGCGTTATCGCAGACACGTTTCGAGCGCGCAATAAAAACTCCTCTAAAATGAAATATTTAATGCCACTTCCTCGTGACTGTGAACAGTGGCGCTTAGAAAATTAAGTTATAAAATTGTTATAATGTAGGTATTAAATAGGTAATAGGACAAGTTGTCTATCCTCGGCGTTGCGTGGAATTTGCGTTGTTATGTAATATATTTATATTAACTAGTTATTTAATATATTTCTCCAAGTCATAAAGTAAAAGTGGGAAAAAGAATAACTGTTGAGATTAAGAAGAAGTATAACTACATACTGTAAATGAAGTTGCGGAATAATGAGGAAAAGCTACTGTAAAAGCTTATATTATTTTAATGCTCTAATAATTATTAATATGCATTATGCATGTACATATAAGATATCACGTAATGTTACAATTATATCACCGCATTGTATTCCATATTAAATTTGCCCAACAGGGGTCAGAATACCAATTTGGGAAATTGGAGTATTTAGAAATTACCGCCTATAAAGTCACCACAGGAGTAATATGAAGGCACAACTGTAATTCCCGCAATATGTACCCATAACTCATAGTAATTTATACGCTATTTTATCTCTTATACTTACCGTAATTCAGTTTACAATTGCGTACATAGATTTGCTTTATGGATATAATGAACTGTATTGGGAAGTATACGGCACAAACACGCCGGTCAAATATTAATTCAGGTCACATTTGCCGCTCCGAATGTCCGTGTTTGCTGAGATACAACTTTCCGACCATCGAATTTAGAATGGTTCACTTTGGGCCTTGTGTATTTGACTATTTATGCAAATTAAATCTGACTTGCAAACACCGCTCATACGGGATAGTTGTTCTAGTAAAACGCGGCAGACGGCCGCCAGCCGAATGTCAATGCTAATTTGAGGAGTTAAAGTTTATTGGTTGATTTTAATGTGCCTATATAACGTGAGGTTAGCGTTGATACGTTGGTAGCACAATATTCTTACTCATAAACATAATGATACACAAGGCAAGATCTAAGATAAAGTTTCATTGCGTGCACCATAACATGGGAACATGTTGCAGTTTCTTCATTAGAACCAAAATTGATCTTACCAATACAAAATCAATAAAACTATTCTATCCTCTAAGCAAGTTACGATTTGAAACTGTTGAAACGCCACAACCCATACACGTTAGATAAGAGCTGCATTATCAAACGGCAATAAGCCGGCAATCCTCAATTTGATCGGTGTCTGTGCGAAGCTTGACAGATGATAGCGGCTAACGGCTACACGTAATGTAACTCGACCACTTGAATACCAGTGCTTTCCATATTATTTATTCTATAAAAGAAATTTGTTCTAGGTTTAACATCGACGATGTTTTGATGACTGTTATTTTTTTTATTTGCCTCAATGTGATAAACAACTTTCATTATTCAAAATTAGACAGTAATAAAATGTGTTCGCAGAACTTAAACAACAGCAAGATGCAGCACAGTTACCAGAAACCATCCTGACGAAGAAACTATAATATCGTAATATTTTCAATTTTGTGGATTATCTAAATTATATTTGGACATAATTCTCTGAATTCACACAATTTGGTTTTTTATACCTACTTATGTCATGACATAATAAGGATTTTAATATAACTTTGTAGATTAAACTACTTAAACTATTATGTGAAGTTTCAAGCAATGATTATTTCACTACAATCAATTCAAGCGAGCGATCGTTATGGAGTGAACACCTTATACAACGATGGATATCCCGAATGCTAGGTAAGATGTGTATCTTACCTGCTATCCGTGTGGATAGTCTGATCCGTCTTGACGGCTTTTGCTATCTCATGCTTAACAAGAGCCCTTTATAATAAATAGCACATATATCTTACTAATTATATATCTATTGTAGAAGATGCATCTTGGCTTGATTTAGCATGTGTGCATTTTGATAACATAATTAAAGGCATGTGAAAGAAAAGAAAAGCTGGGGTGGGTGTGAGATATTTATTCTTACATTAATAGTGGTTTTGTATAGTTGTGATAGTTTTCACTTGGGCAATTAAGACAATTGATTCCTAATTCCTAAGTTTTTAACTATTACTTGACTATTATGTAACTGGATGATGCTGTAGTGTAAAAAATGATTCAATATAACTAATCCTCTTTACTAGAGGAGCTTTAATATCTATCAATAAAACCTATTCTGATAGACCTTAATAATTACTGCATAAATCACTATAACCGTTGTAAACACGGCTGTTATTTAATATTCCATCAAACACACTAAGCGCAATAAACGTTTAATGAAATTTCAAATAATAATTTAATTATCAAGTTTACGAGGCTGCGTGGCGTCGCAATTGTAGTTTATTGCTAAAGTATTGTATTTAAGTAGTGCATTCAACTCCTCGGGCTGGTATTAAATTGAAACTAACGGTTAACTAGGCGAGGCTGCCATCTTGAAGTTTAGTGTGCATAAAATTTGTCGTTAAATAAATCTCATAAGCGAATATGGAGGCGTAAATTTTGTTTCGCCTTGTTTTTTATTAAGCACCTGGCCTGCTGATTTACGATGTCTGTGTAATGTAATTATGATAAATACGCTGTGTATTTTGTTAAAAATAACGCGAATGTAATTTGTTTAATAAATAAAATCGCATTCTGTTTTTTTTTTTGTAGAAAGAACATGGAGAGCAGTAAAAAGACGTATTCAACAATTCTAATAAATGACAGCAGAGCGTTTTGAACAAACATAGATATATCTACTGATACCATCAAATCCACACTCAGTGGAGCTTACTAAATCATTAATTACACCAATCCTAGATGCGTCACCACTAACAGGCGGTGAAATAATTTTTCAAACGGGCATTATCTGGCGATTACAAGGGTGGGTCCGTCTGCAGACAGATTGGGGTTGTTTTTGTGCCTCTCTACGCAGTTCTAGCAGCCGGGGGCTATAACGAGCACATGATTTATCGTGCATCTGTAAAGGCACGCTTTTTAAGCCCCGATTTTATTTTACCCATTTTTCGATCATCGGCCTGCGAGATTAAGTCTGATATATACCGACACACCGGCATCGAAATCCGCTATAAATTGCCACCGACGATTCGGAAACGATAAATTCGAAGGAGTTTCCACTGAAGAGACAGGAGCAGGGGTCAATTATTGGTTCACGGGATCCAGAGGTAATAATGGTATTATGGGATCTGTGTGAACGAAATGAAATTAACAGAAAAAAGATTTTTGTATTGACGTGTATGGAGAGTTTAATTGATATACTATTATGATATTCATTGTTTTGTATTAATGGAAGTTGTAATAGTAAAATGTTAATAATAGATTTAGGTAAAATAAAAATTGTCCGTAATACCTTGAATCCCTTCAGATAAACACTATGATTGATTACTATACTAAGCGAATACGCTTATGAATAAAATAAATGAATACATTTAATACGAGATACTATATTCTTTAATCAATACAATGGTCAAGAACATTTTGAATAATTCAATAGGAAAACTCGAAAGCAATTTACTTATCATATTTTCGTCAGTATCTTTTTACTAAGATATTCAATAGTAACTCTTAGTTAATCTCATGAATAATACAAGCCTGTCGTGAATAATATCTCTGTTTTTACTTTGAACAACGGATTATTTCTTCTTATAATTTTATTTTGGGATCGTATTTACATAGTCTGTTTTGCGTCTGGAATGCGTTTTTAAAATAGAAAATCGTTTTAAATACGCAAGTTACAATGTGTCTACGTGTATAAAATGAAATTTAAAATAGCGAGGTAACTCCGTAGTTTTGCAAAAGCCTATATCATTCTAAACTTTGAAATTCGGGTATGACAGTCGAAAAAGCAAATTTAGCATTTTCCGTTAGTAAAGTGGGCACAGCTGATTCGGCGTAAACAAATTGGCTCAATAATCTCTTCCGTGATAGTTGCTTCTCACTGCAGGTAGATGGCGTGGAACAAAAAGAGGGATAGCATCCAATCAAGCTTCCTGCTACATTAGTGGAGCGAGCTGATGACACGTTTTTTACAGACAATTGTTATGCGATAGATAGAGTGCTTGCGTAAATGTTTAAAGTTCGATAGTAGACAATTAACCTTTTAAACATGGACAGAATAAGTAACAAATACTGAAATAAGTAGTGGTGGAATTTATAAAAGTTTTTGTTACTCTATAATAATTTTAATTTGGAAAAATTGTTTGGAATTCTTTACAATTAGATAGTTAGTAGGTAGTTCTTATGGTGACTGAAGTTAAGATTACCATTACAAGTACCTTACTCATAAGTCATAACACTAACCATTCTGCCAGACCTTCTGGATGAAAATTTTAAATAAATCAACGTGTAATAAATAATTGTTATATTTAGATAAACTGTAATCAACGTTTAAATTACATTCAAAATTGTTT
>CAJQZN010041224.1:0-11784 GCA_907164685.1 Colias eurytheme
TTTTTTTATTAATAATTCAAATTAGGTTCAATTATTGATAAAGCAGCACCAACCAAATGTAGTGATCCTGTTATTAAAATAGATTGATTTCTATTTTTATTAATACTTTCCAAAGCGTCTGATACACATTCAAATACATTTATGTCTTTTGAACTGTGATTAAGATTATTCCAAATATCTGCATATTTTTTACATCGGGAAATTAGTTCATTTTGCTCAGTTTTATAGTAATTATCACTTTTATCCGTGGTTTGTTTGTATGCTGATGGTATGACGAATAATGCTGTATCAAAATGCATGTGTGAAAGCGGTTTTAAAAGAATCTCGGCATCACGGTCTCCAGTGGCACTAAATATCAAAATTTTATCTTGATACCTGAAAATAAAATCATCATCAGGAAAAAAGTAGGAAGATATTAATAATTATTATACGCGCCAGTACATGGCAGATAACCTCGTATCTGTTTTCTATAATTATAAAAAAGTTAAGTCAGCTGTTCACAATTGACAGCTGCATGAACGTATCAAACTCTGAGGTATCAAACGTATGAGTTTGAGTTATGAGTTATGACATTAGTGACATTAAAAAAGTACAAAAAAAAAACAAGTTTTGCATGAGTTTTAATTTATATTAGAAAATAATTAATAAATAAAATGGAAATGGAAGGCAATAAATCAAAGAAAAAGCCAACAAAAATGGAAGAAATGACTAAGGAACAAATACGAAAGGCGATTGTTAAAAAACGGGAATGTAACGCTAAAGCGCAGAATATTGTCGAGAGTTTATTAGAAAAATGCATTAGCGAGGAGTATTTTCTCAAATGTTTACCGGACATTAATCAATCGCACTTAGAAGATATAATAGAAGAGCGATCTATTATACGTCTTTGTGGTTATCCTTTATGTCAGAAAACGATCACGGAACAAGATATACCGAAACAGAAGTACAGAATTTCAGTGAAAACAAACAAGGTATACGATATAACGACACGTAAGAGTTTTTGTAGCAACACATGTTATAAATCTGCTATGTATATAAAGAAACAGATGCTGACCAGTCCGCTGTGGTTCCGTGAGTATGAAGACATACCAAAGTTTCATTTATTACCGCTAGACACAGTGGGAAGCTTAGGACAAGAAGTTGATTTAGGTCTAATAGAGAGAATAGATATAAAATCGGAATTAAAATCATTTACTTCAATTAATGACTTCACACATGCCGGACTAAGTGAAATGCAAAACAATGAAATAAACTTAGAATGTAGTGCTAATGATCATAGTGTTATGAATGAAAAGAGTGAAAATGAATCGAAGCCAAACCCAGTCCTTGAAAATAACTCCAATTCATCTAGCTCCTCAAAAACTGTAGAAACACAAAAAGATTCAAATATAGAGCAAAATTTAACACAGAAATCTCAAAAAAGTATAGCAGAACCAAAATCAGATAAGAAACAAGTGAAACCTGTGCCAAATCCTTTAAATATTGTTGGTGAAATAATAGAAAAGCCTGAGAAAAAAATCGATCCCATCCTGTTAGAGGCACCTACAAAAAATAATAATAATACAGATATAAAGAAAGATAAATCAAAATCCCTTGCCTCTAAAATATTATCTAAGAAGCAACCGTCAGTAGCGGCAATAACAATTGAAGTAGAGAAATGTTTGGCTGAATGGTTTACACTAGACACCTTGTTGTTCCTATTTGGAGAAGAAAAAGTGAAAGAAATTGTTGCGGACAAAGGAGAATTCATAAAAGAGTACTTGAACAATCATACACAAAGTATATTTTACAAATCAAATTCATACGACCAATACCAAGCATTGTGCCGTAAACTAAACATGCTTGAATTAGAAGACAAACGGTACGACGCGCAAACATTATCAAAAGAGATGAAGCCATTGCCTGATTACACAATGCTGAAAGAGGAGAGCAAGAAAATGCAATTGAAAGTAAAGGCATACTTTGCTGGTGAAACTGTGATACCTGATGTGGAAAATGTTGAAGTTACCAAGCCTACAGAAGAAGAGGAAGTAACTCACCTACCGTTGGTAGATAAAAATGCGCAGAACGCGTTACGTAGAAGAATCGTGTGCCAACACTTGAATAAAGTTTTACCAGATCTGTTAAGATCGTTGGGCTTATTGACGTTTAGTATCAGCTCTGATGTCAGACTGCTTGTTAACACATTCCAATTGCAACCGAATAATATAATGTTTAAGCCAATACAGTGGACGTTAATAGCCATTGTTTTTATTAAACTGTTGTCGCTAAGAGATGGTAGATTGGAGTACTTATTGAAGCAACCAATGGCATTCCAACACATGCAACTTTTGCTTCTAAGTTATAAGCAAGATGGTGGATATTTGGATGGATTAATATCTTGGTTAACGGATATTGACAGGCTTCTGGACGTTAGTGATAAACAGTTGACTGTTGAATAGTATTTTGTGTACTTTTGTGCTCAACATTACAGCATAGTGAAAAGTTATGAAATTAATTGGACATTTAATTATCTACAGCAATGTTACAAGCTCATAATAAATTTATATTTTTTTCAATAGTTCTTTTATTTGTACTATCACTAATGTATTTAGGTATCACTATTTACGAATGTGTTAAATTCCTAGAGTCAAACTTTCTCTAAATTCATATATGTATAAAAAAAATAATCATATTTTACTTATATTTTTGTGAAGGAAATTAGTTAGATGTAATCCCATCTTAAAAATTTATTCAATAATTATTTTTTAGATTTAAAATTTAAATAAAATTGTCAAAACCATTATTCTAGTGTTAGTGTTATTTGACATAATTGTGCCCTGCCCATTTTAAGATCTAGTATTAAACATCCCAAAAATTACTTTGTTCTTGAAATAAGGTCATATTCATATACTGTACCTGCAATTCTCATTAAACCACTTAGCACAAATTTCCATCGACTCCCTTGTATGTGCACCATCTAAGTACACACATCCAAATTCAGTTTCAACCACATGATATCGTCCTGGCCATTTACAATCCCTTAAACCTATAACAGTTTCCTTTGGCAATTTATTTATTAACCCACTGGTTTTTACATTATCTGTATTTTCACTTTTATTATCTGTGGCTATTCTCATCCACGCATGGGCTAGCTGAATCGCTAAGGACGCGTTTATTCTATATGCGTCTAATTGTATGGAATGACGGAGGCCATTTTGAAATGTATATGTGTTGTATTCTGGCACAACTGTTAGGGGACACTGAAAAGAATAACTTTTTGTTTATTTATGAAATTACATAACATTTATTATTTAAATTTTCATTTCCAAGCCAAACCCTACATTTCCTTTGCAGCATACGCAGAGTTTTTGGGAAAAATTTTACGACGAAAAAGATTTGTTATATGAATACATACTTTAACATCAGAAGCCACTCTTTTCAAAACTTCCATAGCCTCTTGTGGTTGTTGTACAGTATACGCCATGCAGCCAGGCTTCATTATACCGGCTTTTGCAAGAGCAATTTCCGGCAAAGTGTTTCCCAATATTGACGTATGATCTAGGCCTAAAGCTGTTATGCCAGCTACTGGGACTTTTCTAAAATCAATGAGAATTCAAGGATTATTAAGATTATGTTTAGTTAAATTTCTATTGTGGAGTAACTTTAAGCAATCCATAATCCTACATAATTTAATAGAAAATTTTTGAGGCATAGTAAAGCAGTCAACGATTAACTGCACTTTACTGCGAATTGAAAAGGAAACTACAATTCATTAAATCTATTTTGCTGCATTACCTTAAAACATTTGTATAGTCCACAATGCCGCCAATTCCAACTTCAATTATAGCGACATCTACATTTTCTTGAATGAAAACATTAAAAGCCATCACTGTAAGGAAGGCAAAGTATTTTGGCATATCACCCTCATACTTCTGAAATAAAAGAAATTGTTAAAATATTGATAGACCTACTATTCGTTCTGTTAACTGAGCTATACTACATATTATAAGTAAAAAAGTGTAAATATGTTGGAATGGCATGTTGAAACTGGCTAAATAGCTACAATTTACATCAGTTGTCTCTTTCTCGCTCCCAAAAGTTGAATCATGCCATGCGTTAGTGTGCCTTTTTGACGATCAAATCAAATGTTGTGTTGGTAATCTATACCTTTTTACTTATAATATCATTGGATACCACTTAACATGTATTCCTTTAAATAAGAACATAAAAGATCACTTAGAACTAATTTAATTATAGAATAAATCAAACCTGTGTCTTATGCAAAGCGTCATATACTTTATGAAAGTGTTGTGCAAACAGTTCTTCAGAGAGTGGTCGTCCGGCGAGTCTTATCCGTTCCCTTACAGCTATGAGATGTGGAGATGAATAAAACCCTGTGCGGTAGCCGTGCGATCGGAGAATGGACTCGCACATTGCACTTGTTGACCCCTAAGTAATTAAAAAGAGAGTTGATAAATTATGAGAGCAAAAAATCAAAGAGCTAGCGCGCAAGAGCAACTTTTGTCTTCGCAACTATTTTGTCTCTCCCATCAAGTTTATGGGGAGTTGCGTCGCTACGTGCGCGCACTTTCTTACTAGCCCATAGAGTTGATGGGAGAGACAAAATAGTTGCGGAGACAAAAGTTGCTCTTGCGCGCTAGCTCTTATTTTTTGTCTCTTTAAATAGATTGTTTAGAATGTTTTTTAAACGGACGGATTACTTACAAACGGATTGTTTCAAAATTAACATCTTAATCTAAATTTTAGCAAAATTGGAAATTATGCAAAAACTTTTAAGTTCTAGCGACCAACATTCAGAGTTCAGTAAGATATACATATATGTTTTATACATGAAAAAAAAAACTTTACAGCTAGGAGCAAAGTTTATAGTTATTAATATCAAATTATGAAATTAAAATAAAATCTTAACATAATTGTAGTTTGTATTCTTACCTTTCCTTTAGTGCCAGCAACATGTATAACAGATAATTTATCCAATGTTGTTAGTGGTACTCCTGTCCTTGCTAAATATTTCTCCATTTCTTCCAAATTTGTGCATTTCTATAAAATAGGTATTGGCTATTATAATATGGCTATAGATTTTTATTATTAAATTAGTATAACCAAATAGGTATATTTATTATCATCTTCATAGTAATCAATATAGTTTGCTATAATTATTGTAATATTGAGAAATAAAATAATTGGTTTTCATTTTTAACATTTCGTTTAATTTTAAACAGACTAGAAAATAAGTACTTACTTGTCCTGTTTTAATTTCCTTTCGTATTTGTTCTATTGTAGCCTTGTTTGATTGTAAGGAGTTTAATTTATGGACAGCATCCTGTAACAGAGAAATTAACGACATTGTAAAAAAAAAAAATTCGGACTAATTTCAGCTATGTATTTTGTAAAGAGTTTATTGGTGTATCATCATCATCATAGTTGAAATAAATTATAGAATAGAATAGAATAGAATAGAAAACACTTTATTGTACTGCAATGTACACAAAAACAAAATTTACAGAAACAATATGTAACTTAAAATAAAATAGTACAATTTGACAAAAAAATTATTACGAAATATTGAGTAAGGTTGAGCATGAAGGAAGTTATTTCAATTGCAGAAGCACAGTATCAATTACCTTCCAGTTTAATTAACTGAAATACAATGCAGAAATACATAATTGTTAGGTTGGTGTTTTAAAAACTGGTTAGGTACTTCACATGACTAAATATGAAAATTTAATAATTTGGCAGTGTTTATATATTAAATTTATTTATGTAATGACTATCAGAGTTAAAAATTAACGTATTTTAAAATGAAGCAATTACCAAGAAGGTCAAAATTTACAGGAAAAGAGAAGAATACAGAATAATGTCTGGTCCATATTATTTCTTTAACTTCGAAAAAAACATGTATGATTACTTATATAAATGTATTTAAATCTTAATTTAAATGTGTACACTCACCTCGTACGAAAAATTGTTAGAAAACATCCTTGTAGCTACTTTATACACTAAACTACGACGTAAACCGATGCTAGTCATCGGCACACTAATAGGAAATAAAACTAGTCAATTCACAGTTACTTAATTATTGACCTAAGTCCCATATCGAAGATTGTCGTAAAAAACTCAATCACTGTTCGTCCGAACATCGTAAAATGAGTGATGTTTGTTATCAATGAATTGTTATGACATCTGACCCATTATTACGGCATTGAGAAACCTAAAGAAACGAGTAATTACTGCTTATTTTTATGAATTAGTTCAGCACCAAGTGTATGCGTGATTAAATAAAAACCATTAAAAACATAACCACATTTTTTTGACATTGACACTTAAATGACAAAAACAGCTGATTATAGGGTGTCCCCTTTTTGATGTAGGTACTGGGAATAATTTCTAGTGCACACCTTGTGCAATATCTAAATAACGACGTGGGTCTTTTGAATTGTGGTTGAATTTAACTAAATTCAATACAATAAATGTGTTAATTGCACATACAATTTTTTGTAATACTATATGCACCACAATAAGCACCATTCAAATAAAAATGTTGAATTAAAGGAACCTCCATCGTTTTTGGAAATATCCAAAGATATCAATCAATAATCAATGTGTCAAGAGAAAACTGAATTATTATTATTTGTTGAAGATTTGTTGTTATTCAGCGAATATTTGATTTACAAATAAGTAATTTTTAATTAGCTAAAAATGACTGAAACGGATGCTACAAGGAGACCTCTCCAAATGCCTGAAACTTTTCTACCATACCTTGAAAAACATAGAATATACAAATTATTCAAAGCAAGTCGAATATTCAGTTTTCATATTTGCTATATAATAATTTAAGGTGTTTCTAATCTTTCGTACTTAACAATATTTTTTTCAAGGATATGGTCAGAGATTTAGTGATACATTTACCAAAAGATCATTTAAAGCACATGAAAGTATTTGTGGGGCGTCACTTGCACAGTACTAAGGACGTCGACAGGGTAATATTTTTGGTTTCCCCGGAACTAAAAATAGGTAAGGCTTTATCATTTATTTTATTGTGTGGATGTGTTGTAACGTCTGGACTTCGTCAATTTCTGTAAAAGTGATACCTACCAGCGAATTGTTTTATAGTCTCGGATCTTCATAGGTTTTGAAACTAGGAGCTCTGCGCGCTAATCACTGCATAAAAACGCAATGATATCGAACTTGTATTCGGGTATAACTAACTACCATCTGAAATAATGCCTTGACAATCTGTTTCTTTCTTCTAGTACCTAAATCCAAGTAGGTAATATAGTTCTTTAACCTTTAACTTTACCACAAATTATAACTATTGTATTGGAAGTCAGCAGCGCAGTCGGCAGAATTAGTAATTTTATGTTCCTGCAAAATATTATGAGCAATGTTTTCTGACTGACATATTAAGCTAAAATGTTTAAATAAGCTACTTTACAGCAAAATCATGGTATCCACATTAATTCCAGATATAAACAGACTAGTTCGAGAAATGTTAAAAGATTTGGGCATAATTGTAATCAGTCGCCGATGCGTAATGGATCGCTACGAGAAGGTAATCGACGACTTTATAGATTAAATTTATTTAAGTATACCTACTTACTAATATTATAAAGCTGAAGAGTTTGTTTGATTGTTTGTTTGAACGCGCTAATCTCAGTAACTACTGGTCCGATTTGAAAAATTATTTCGGTGTTAGATAGCCCATTTTTCGAGGAAGGCTATAGGCATATATATCATCACGCTAAGACCAACAGGAGTGAAGCACTGCGGGTAAAACCGCAGGGTACAGCTAGTTATAATATATATGTAATTCAATTCAAATTCAATTCATCCATCCATCCACCCGGCACCCTTTAACAATAAAACAAAATATAAAAGTATATTTTGGATCAAGCAATTTTGGCAATAATTTTCAGGATCGTCAAAAAACATTGGGCACCGCTCTTAATTTATTGATTGTCAAAAATAAAATTATATAGTTAATTGTAGGTATTGCAATACAAACAATTGCTTAATTTTTAGGCATTGTTCTATTAGGATTCTTAATAATTGTCCATTCAATACAGTATACATAATAGTACTTGTGTATATAAGTGTATTCAATGAAATTATAGGACATATAAAACGTAGCTGACAGCAGTTTTACTCTTATAATATAATAAAGAGTAAGTAGGTACCTATCGCGGTTACAATTAAAAAGATAAGAAATAAAACATAATCACGTTCTAGCACGATAACTACGTGCCTGGGTGCATTACACCAGAGCTGATGTCGGAAGTTACGAAAACTCTGACTTTGAAAGACCCTGTGCCGCAATCCGGTTGGCTGATGTTCGGTATGACAACATGATCAGCAGATGTGTAAATTTTTGTTAGTGCATTAATTTTTCATCTACGATCCTAATATGATTATGTACTAAATGGTACTAACATGTAATACAAGTGTAATACTGTTGAAATAGACATAATTACCTAGTGAGTATTTTCAGCAGAAATCCTACATATTACGTAATAAATGGGTAGCCTAACTATATTCTAATTGGATTTTTTTATCTATTAATTAAACTATAAAAGGTATTTTCAACCCTATTTTACGCTCACGGAAATGTGCTTTGAGGATACCTAATACTAATAGTAAAGTTCGATTCCTATTAACACCAAGATGCGTCACTAGATCACCCCTGCACGGTCCGTGAAGCGCAGTGCCTGCAGCAAGATGGCGTCTTGCCAACTGTAACGCTGGTGTTGACACCTCCACCGCCAGTGGCGCCGCCCACTGTGGACCCGTGGACCCCAGCACGGTCCTTCTTCCAGCAGGACTTTGAGGGGCTGAAGTTTGTGTACAAGTCTACGTTAAAGGTCTTGATACATGTCATTCACGTCGTGTGTGTGTAAAGATTCCAATGAAAAATTAATTCCATTTATGTAATTACTATTATAATAAGTCATCATTTTAATAAGACCAATTTAATATTTTATTATTAAGATTCGCTACGCTTTTGTAATAAGTTTTAACTTACAATGAGAAATGCATTATGCACGTTCCCATACCGCGTGTTAATCTATGGTAGGTAATTTTTTTTTAGATTTGTCGATAGGTACATTCTCTTTTCTATGCTGAGTAGTAGAGTAGTTCATATAAAAACTACCAGCTATCTATACACTTTAACATTATATAAAATGCACAATATAATAATAAGAAGGCCTAAAATTCAAGATATTTGAATGAACCTACAACTTACAACTACAAGTCAAACAAAAAGAACGTTATCAAGCATGTTGCATTTAAAAATGTCAAAATAAAACTACCTATCAGCAGCTTCATACTTTTTATATTTTCCTCTTTTATTTAAATAATTGCTTACGCTCCCAGTTCTCACCCACAGGAAGTGTACATAGAACAAGACGACGATCACGAAAAGTGCGCAATGAAGTGTTTCAACGCGATCCGAGCGTGCGCGTCCGGGGCGCAGGGGCCCGGGCAGGGAGTGCACGCTAGTGGGGCCCCGGGCGTGTACCGCGTGCTACTGATTGGGCCCCGGGGCTCCGGCCGGCGCACGCAGGCTATGGCCGCCGCTAAGCAGTTTGATTTGGTTTATTGTGCGTTGTGTTTTATGAATAAAATTTTTATCACAATCCTTCTTTCTTCCTAGAATAATATGCATGATAGTGGGGCCTTGGAGGTTTACCGCGTAGCGTTGTTCAGCCTTTTTAATGAACTACTGAAGATGCATGAGATTGTAGGCAGATAGTTTAATTGTACGGTAGGCATTTTTTTGGACCATTGTAATCACCGCAAATAAGTTTGATATAGTTTTTATTATACGTGAAAGGTTTGCTCTCTGCTCTCATTTTACCGAATCTAAGAAGTTGAGTTAAAAACATTGTTGTAATAAATTAAGCAAACAAAACTAAGTAACGGATCTATTACAAGATTCTAATGGTATAAATATTTAGTGGAATTCGGAATGCTCTTCAACGAGGCGAAAATGAAGAACGATGATATCGGCAAGAAACTCCGCAGTATCGGATGCAGTGTAGAGATGCGAGCTGATATCGTAAGACGACGTATCGCTATGAAGGTTATTGATAGCAATTGAATTTCTATAGTAATTTTTAGCGTTGGGTGGCGGGCAGCGTTGGGCGAGTAAAGCTGAGCGCTTGCAATCACAATAGTGTAGAGGGCCTAAAATATCTATAAGCGGCCGTCATAGTAGGCGTTTATTCAGAATCGCCGTAATATCATTTGTTGGCCAACACCGCTAGATCTTTTACCTTTAATAGATATTAGATAGTAGCATGGTTGACTCATAAACGTTGATGGTAGGCGATTTTTTAAGTTATTTTCTTTACAGGATTGCATTGACCACGGTTGGATTCTCACCGGATATCCGGCTTCTGGCGTTGACTTCGAGCTACTTGACATGATGCCGACTCCGCCTAATCGGTTATTATTAATAATTCAACTTTAAACCTCGTCGTCTGAATAACAATTTAATTATAACATAAAGATGGTCATATGCAGAAGCCAGAAAGAAGCTTTACACATCAACAAATATTGTATTACTTACTATACTTAATACTGTCACTACTTATAACTATAAATAAGCTATGAAACTTCTGGACGGATATTGCATATTATTTCACCAGCAGTAAGCTGCTTTTACTTCTTTATCCCGCGGGGCCAACCAGAGTACAGTCGGGGCAACAAACGACAAACACAAAAACGTTACCATTTTTCGGTCAGTCGAGAACTAATACAGTGATTTTCCCTTAACTTTCCAATAATATGTAAATTGTAAACTGTATAGTTTGTTATCTCAGAAACTTGAAACATGAACGATCTTATTGCTGTGGCTAAGTTGGTTTCAGTAAGGTCTATACAGATACTTTCTAAGTGAAAGCTGGTCTAGAAACACAATTAAACACGCTCGGAGATAAATTTTCGCAAGTTACATAAATAAAACTTTAGTTACTTAATTGTTAAATAAGACGTTTTTTATAAAAAAAATCGATAACGAAATACTTATACCGACTCTAACCCTAACGGTAACGTTGTAGGCTAATAATAGCAATAGTTCATTGATCTCTAGTTTTGAGTTATTTCTAATTGAGTACCATCGAAATTCAATTTTAAAACTTAAACGAATTCATAGATTTCAGAACCAAAAGCAATACTTAGGGTTATTACGATCATGTTCAGCGCCGGGACGTAGGTAATAGGTATAACTGTCGATCGGGATATAATCGGTGACCGCTGTTCATGGTATCATATTTTTAGAGATATTATTCATAGGAGAGAACAGATACCTAAGATATAAAAACAGATTAATAATGAAACTCGACGATCATGTGTGCTGCATGCGCGTTTTTATTTTTTATTTTAATGTGTTTCACAGTGAAAGTGTTCTTGTGCCCTACATATTCACTCAAAACTTGTACTATATTTTATTGAATTAATTTATTTTCAGCGTAATATTTCTAAATGTTGATTGGAATACCTGTAAAGCTCGGGCAACAGCGCGTGGTGTGGACTGGTGTACAGGTATAAACGCCTCTATACATTTAAATATGTTTTCCTATGCAAAAAATGAGCTAGTTACCAGAAAACAGTTTTAATATGACTAAAGAGAATGGTAAAATACTTTCACATAATAATGTCGAATGTTCTAGAATTGAATTCAAACTCAAATGTTACATTTTCTATCGATCATGGTCAAATGAATTTATTCTGTAACTAGCGGTCCGCCCCGGCTTCGCCCGTGGTACATATTTACGTTTT